>CM067476.1:38086025-38119895 GCA_034552555.1 Semaprochilodus insignis
ACACACACACACACACACACACACACACACACACACACACACACACACACACACTAGGGGACAGTGAGCACACTTGCCAGAGAGGGGGCAGCCCTATCCACGGCACGAGGACTCAAGGCCACTTCAGTCAAGGGCACAGCTGGTTCAGGGAACGGAACCAGCGACCTTCCGGTCACAAGGCTGGTTCCCTAACCTCCAGCCCATGACTGGTTATCTGGTTGTCCTCATCTGATAAATCATTTCTGTAGTGATTTGATTTGAAGACAGCTGCTACTGTTACACAGCTGCAATACGATATTCAGCTTCCTAGAAGTCATGCTGGCCATTTGCCTTCCATCCGAGCTCACCGGTGAAAAATTGGAAACCCTCGCTCTAGAGACCACAGCGGGACAGCTGGGGAAGTGACTCGCAGTGTTTACAACAGATGTAATAATGGCTACTTTTTTCATTTTTGGCCAGAGTGCCTCTTTAGGTGCATAGCTGAGGCCACTGACTCCCATTACGTACTTACTATTCCATCTCCAATGTCGGCCTCTCTGATTTTGCATCACTTGGCCTTATATTACTTTTTCCTCTCATGCTCAGGCAATGCATTCCGATGATCAAAAACGCTGTCATATTCAGCGCCAGGAGCTTCATAAACCTTCATCAGGTGTCACTCTGCTGTGAAATTGTCATTGTTTCTAAGAAATGAGCTGCTGGTGTCATGCTAATCACAAAATCCAGGCTTAGAATGGTAATCAGTCAAACATATCGAACCATACGACCTGAACAAATCCTGATAAAACAGGGATAAAGCCGAGGAACATTCCTGGTGCCTGAAAGGAATTCTAAATGTTTGTGTCACGTAGCCACGCTAGCGTCTTTCCAGCCTTCCGAACAATGACTGTAGCATTCCGCCTTCCCACTCCTGAGAGAATCCTTTAACACGTGCCTCCGCCAAAAACAGATTGAAGAGCCTTGACGTACAATGGCACATTAAAACATCGATCTCTCGACGTGGGTGACTTGCTTTCATCTCGGTCCCAGCGTTTTATTTGCCAGTATACAAAGATTGAGGCAAATGTCTTGCTTTTCACAACATAAACAGATTAAAACGTCTGTCTGCCTGGCTGTTTTCTCAAAGTACCTAGGTATATAGAGAGGGATGAGTCCTTGGCGTGCAGACCGAGTCCATCGTGGTAACTGACAAGAGGAGAATTGAGATGCATTTCTTGCCGGCAACCCAAGTCTGCCGCTGCCAGCGCCTACATCTAACTTTAATAACCTTATGACTTTTATTTTCCATGTATTCCTGCATCGCCATCTTCTGTGAATGTCCCCGGGGTTGAGGAAAACTACATACTGAGCTCACTCCACTTGAATATTCATAGTACTGGTGGGTGACCAGTTACTGGAAAAGCAACATAATGTGCCTATAAGGTTTTGGGCTGCCAGAACTGCTTGGCACAGTCTCTAGAACGGTGCACCACTCTTCCGAAGGATGTTCCCTCAAATGCTGTTTTGATTAGTGTTGCACCAGTACTGATACCTTCAAGTGCCAATGCTGGCACTTAAACCCGGTTTCCTTATCAGTAATGGAGAATACCCATACCATGAAGCAGTTTCTGATGTGCACACGCCCCACCAGGGAACGCGCCAGTAGATGGAGCTGAATCAAACAATGCGTTGGTGGTGTGGGGTTATTTCCAGTTCTTGTTTCAGACTATCAGTCGTAGAAATGATCTACATAAACCCTGTAATGTCAGTATTTCAAGGGTTGGGTGATTTACCAGCTAAACACTCGAACAGTATCCCGGAAGGGCTTTCAGCAGTCCCTCATCTCCCGCTGTTTAATCAGTTACAGCCTAGTTAAATGCTAGTCCAGGTTGTTATCGAGGGAGTAAATGTTAGGAGGACATATGGAAGGAAAAGGTGCTTTCTTGGGGAAGCAACAGCCTCTAGCTACTACCCTACGCTCACACTAGCAGGCAACATGTTGCTTATGTCACCTCGAGCTTGTCTCTTGTGGGAACGTGCAAGCTAGCTAGTTTTGAAAGCACATATTTTAATTTGTGCTTTGTATGGAAACCTAACTGCTTGCATTTGTGGCTAGCTTTATTGGTGGCTAACCTAGCTAGCTATCAAATGACCACTTGGTTAACTTAGCTGAGATAGTTAACTCACTAGAGACACCAACAATGTGCGTATGCATATGTACAAAGACGCATCATATGAACTTGGAAAAGAAGAAACAGCGGTTATGAGCTTGTCTTCCATGGTTAGCTCCAAGCTGTTGATACGAACAAAATGCTGGTAGAAACTAAAAGGTCCGAGAGTAGAAGCTGGGGGCACCTCGGACCTTCGTGTCTACGATTGGTCTGAAGAATTTGATGGAGCCAATCGTTTACAATGTTTTTCGCTCTATTGCCGTGTTGCTTGCCGCTTGGCAACACACTCCTTTAGGAAATGGCTGTTTGCTTGTTGCTCTGTTGCCTGCTAGCGTGAATGTAGCGTTGGGTTTAAATACCTCCATACAGCTGACTCTCTGGCTCGCTCCGTGCTGTTTGTAAGTCATGTCTACTGGGATGCTGCATCCGTTCTGCTGATGTATGGCGTAGCACAGGTCGCAAACGAGTTCAAGTGAATGGATTGGCCCAATGGATCTGCCTTTTTATCCGTTACCCAGTCCGGCTTCATTTTGTTAATATCGTGACTGATATCTATATTTCTATAAACATCTGGATTTATACACCTATCAAACAGTTTGACTAGAGAGAGTTAGTTTCAGTATTGTTACTGCTGTGGGAGGAGCTGCCACCCTGGAACACAGCATGCATTTTCTTCTACCTTTGCGGGGTATGAAATGGTATGACAACCCCTTCACAGTTAGTATCAGTAGACTGGTATCTGGGCTGGTTTGGACTGCATGTCTGGACTACTCGGGACTGCACTCTGGAACCAGAGCTCAATAAACTAACATCATATCCAGAGTGGTCTCCTCTCTTCAGCTGACACCAAAAGAAGAAACTACAACACTGGTATCGGCAGATACTACAGGATAAGGTACAAGGTGTCACTTACTACCCCCTCCTTGGCCTGCGCAGTACCTCACATGGATAGGCCATGTGCCTTTGTTTTTCTTTTCCTGCTCCTCCCTAGTTTTGCCTGCTCCACCCAATCCACACACCTTCAGCTGGTCCAGGAATAACCGAGACACCCATACATAGCCCATCGTGTTCCCTGTATGTTGGCAAAGTCTCTGTGTTGAGTTTTGAGCCTGTTCCGTTTGGTTTCTCTTGCCAGTTTTTGGCCCTTGCTTGGTCTCCTGGTCTTGCTAATATGGATATGTCTCTGTTGTTGCCTGCCTGTGTTTTGAGCCCTGCCTGGTGTCTGGATTTTGAGTACTGGACATGCACCCTGCTACGTCCCTGCCGTTGCACCAGGCATCTGAAGGAAAGGTGTGGTATCAGTGGGTCCTTGTTTTTGATGATGGTGATGGGGAATGCGGGCAACACGTCTGAAGTCTTGCACAGGTGTTTAATTGCGTTGGGACCTGGTGACTAAAGACTTCCATTAGGATTAAAATGATTCATCTCAGTAAGAAAGATGATCAGTCAGAAGAACTTATTAACATACTGATTTGCAGTGAACCGTTTCCTCTAATGGAGCCACCGGACCCCCTCACTGTAGGGGACTCTTGGTGTACAATGCATTTTCCGGCTTGGGGAAAAGATGGTGAAGGATGACTCATCTGGTTGTATGACTTTTATGTCCACCACTCTGCAGACCAGTGCTGATGGTTTTAGCATCAATGACCTTTCGGATGGTCATTAGTCTTAGTAATGAGGGGTTTATTCGCTGCAGCTTTCCTTCAATATCCCTCTCCATGTTGTTGTGGATAGGCTGCTCTTGCCAACAGTCTGATCGCATTCCGCACTGACGTTCTCAATCCTTCTGCGATTCCTTCTAGAGCCCAATAATGCACAAACCTCACGCTCACCGAATGCATGCTCTCCACCAGCCCTGTTGACTGATGTCTTACCCCCTGGCCTAAAGGCAGAGGTCACTTTGGCCACTGTTCCTATAGAAACACCAACTTAACCTGACGGAAGCATCCAGATTCATCAGGTTTGTCCTTTGTCACCAATCTGCTCAAGCCAAAAGTTTGATCCAAAGCCATCAGGACCCGCTTAGGTGAACACAGAAATGACCCAGAAGCTCCAACAAATCAAAACAAGCCAGTCGTCAATGTAGGGATTAGCATAGAGGCACCTATGCCCCAAAGATCCCCCGATAAGATGTTCGAGGCTTTCACGAAACATTCCCCTACTTATCGGCTGCTTTAGACGAAATGGAAGCAATCTCTGCTAACATTGCTCCGTTTGACTGGGAATATTTTTAGCCGGGAAAGAACTGCAGCTCTATCTGCAGATGCTAACAGGTGGATCTGTGTGCCAGACGGCTAGAGAGAGAAATAGATGGAAATAGGCCATCACCTCCTGTCAGTGCTAACACATCTCTCTATGCCTGAATCTGATTGGGTTCAGTAGTTCATGCCGGTGAGTGTTCACCCACCGGCACACACATACGCTCGCTCGAGAGCCCGTCTGGCTGTTTTAGCGCATTTTCTGATAGCACGCTATCCCATGCTAACCCCACAATCTGACTGACTTAACACGGTCCTGACCAATCATTTAGCTTATCTCCTCAACCTCTTCCACCATGGCACAATCGCTCCTCATACAGAGCTTCACCTCGGCTTATGGGGGCAGACAGATACGGCAGGGGGGATCTTTACCAAGTGCTTTGAATTCTTCTAAGGCTGTACTAGTTTTTGTATTAAATTATCTCCCTGAGCTTCTGCTCTTCTGGACCACACCATCCAGATGCTGCTAGTAGTGTGTTTTCTTGGGGTGGGGGCTTTAGGGGTGCACAATTGGAATTGCCAAACCTGATTCTTGCTCCAAACCTGCAATCGGCCAATTTCTTATTTTGATTTTTGAACATCTGTGCTGCAGTTTGATGAGCTAAATAATGTGAGGCAGGTTAAGTGCACTCGCTCTGTGTTTGAATACCCTGCCTAGACCTGTACCAAAACAGGGGAGCATAATTTTACATGACTCATTGAGCTAAAGAGCCGGTTACCTCTTACTTTCAGGTCGTGTTATTGAAGTAGGCGCCTGATTAGTCATTTTAGAGAATAGCTGCACCCAGAAGGAGGTGTGGGATTGCAGTGCTATTGGGAATGAAGATAAAGGTTACCAGGATCAATAAATGATGATAAATTTAGACTGATATGATCAATATTTATTGCGCTACACATACAGAAGTAGTGTCTCTCAGTATGGCGTCGGGCCACCATGTTTGCTAATTCAACATGCCAGACGTCTCGGCATGGAGTTGTAGAGGTTCCTAATGGTGTCCTGTGATAATCCATCCCAAGCAGCTTGAATATCCTCACACAGTTCCTGCAGATGGTGCGGTAGGGGTGGAGGTGGAGTGACACCAGGCCTTCTGGACGTGCGACACGTGAAAACAAACCGTTCATCTTGGTGCTGACCACGGTGCCTCCACACGGATTCGTTGGTCGTCTCCACCAAGACAAAAGTGGGACTCGTCACTGAAGATGACCCGCTGCCATTCTGAGTCACTCCATGACAGTCTGGCACGACACCATTGCAGTCTTTGGAGACGGTAACGTGGTGTTAAGGACAGTCGTCGTAACGGTCTGTGTGCATGTGGTCCTGCGTCGTGCAGTCGTCTGCCAATGGTGCTGCACTAACAGGATGACTCATGGAGGGCATTACTGCTCACTGAATGTCCACAATCGTGGCTGTTGGGTCAGTCAGGTACAGCGATAAGGCTCGTACTTGCTTATGTCACATGCGCAACCGAGCACGAAACTTGAATCATTAGCATGTGATGCTAATGTCAGACCAAGTTTCGTTCCTGTTGGTTGATTCCTTACGGGTGCAGATATTTTTTCATGATGTCTGTACATTATTCTTTTTCTTATTTTGTTTTTTTGTTTCTAGTTTCTACTGAGATTTGAAAAGTGCTAAAATCTAAGCTTGTGTCTGATTAGCTCTCAAGGCGTCAGTTACTAAAAATTGGCCAAAAAAAAAAAAAAATCAGCCTTTGGCCAGTTGGGCTGTAATTGAATTTGACCATAACAGTTCGGGATCCTAGTGGGCTACAGGGTAAAAAAAAATATGTACTATCACAATATTATATTAATTCTATGTTTTTATTTCTTAGTTTTATAAAAGAGTTTTTCTTAAATGTGATAACGTTTTCTTAAATGTGATAACGTGCTGCCTTCCAGTGTTACTGTTGTTATCGTGCAGTACATGTGGTTACTATAGGTTGGTTGTTTTTGGTTATGGGCTTTATGAAGATGTTCAGCATTCTGACCACTGACCACAGACCATAACCACAGAAAGAAGTATAATGATGGAATTTGTTAACGTTCACATGGCAGCACTTTACTGCAGAGGACCGCTCATAAGGCTACATGACACTTACATAAGCTTCTCATGACAAGTGATATAACCCTACATAAAGGTTTACAGATGCTTATTCCGATTCGACAGGCTCACTAGTGTGTGCAGCCCCTACTCTGAAGTGGACAGTCCAGGTTAAGAAGGTAAATGGCAGGATCTTTTGTTTCCGACCCTGAGCTATCCACTTCGGATCGTCTGACGCTCTGCAGCGTGCTCCATAAAACAGTGTGCTCCTTCTCAAGCGGCATTTCTGTCCCAATGTGGGCAAAGATAGCGACATTCCCTCATCATTAAGAAGCTTTCCAGGAGCAGAGAGACCTTCTTTTGAACAAGGCGAGGGAGATAGGGAGCCTGAGGAACAAGTAATATGTAACATCAATGTAACAATCAGTAAGAGTCGTCTGTATTTAGCCCACATGCAAGATTCCAGCACCTCCTCCTCCGCCCCAAAATCAAGGCAAATTGCTCCAGTAAAAACATTAAGCCTCGCTAAACTCCCGAACGTTCGCCTTCCTCACTATCATTCCTTTTATCTCTCATTCTCCCTGAGGATGCCGACTGCTGTTAAACCCCGCTTTAACTGAGAGGATCACAGCGATCCGAGTGCATTGCTCCCTGAAGACCCGGATAGTCATTTTTTTGTTCCTAATTCAGAAAGCATGATCTTCTCTTATATTAAAAAACAAGAAAGAAAGAAAGAAAGATGGAAAAAAAAAAGTCAGCTCTAATCTGCCTGTGATTAAAACCACTCACCATCCATTTCCTCACACCCACAGGCCTGGCTTGTTTGCCTATAAAGAACATGTAAATCCATTTTATTTTGGGCCAGGGTAAAATTAAGTATCAAAAAGGAATTAGAACTAAAGCCTATGATATTAAAACATAATCCCTGCCGTATACGGGTGGGCAGGAGCTGGTGCACTGCCACTGCGGCTGAGAGTGGCATCCTGCGACGGCGAACGCACATTTGAACCGAACTTTATTTAAAGGATGGGGATTATCTACCGAGGGCATATCGGCAACGGCATCTCAGAGAAGCCGAGGAGTTCACAGATGAGTGGCATTGGTTGAATGTAGACAGGATTAAGGCATCATAGTTGAGTGCCTCTAAAAGGATTATAATCTCAGATGGACTCATGGATTAAGATTACTCATCCGGCAGTCATGTAAACAAGACGCGATGTTAATGGCTCCAAGAACCTTTGCGGGGGGGCTGAGGGGGCAACCGGTGATGCTCTATTGTAGGCTGGTGCATTTTATGAATTCTCCGGTATTAAACCCTTAATCTGATTGTCTCTCTGTCTTTTCCGAAACCGGCTCAAGCTCGTGTATTTGCATACAATAACTTGGACCATGTAACCGTTTTCGTCTACTGCCTGGGTGGGGGCGGGGACGCAAACAGTACTTATGCAATCCAACTGCCAACTAATTTCAAGCTTCGGGACTGCATGCATAATGCAAACGGAGTCTACGTTTGAGCCACAACTGACAAGGAAAGTAGCAACAGCCCAGCCCCGTGCTCAACAGTCGCGAAGAACTAAATGCAATATCCGAATATCAGGCATCATATGACATAATATTTGAGCAAGCATATCAAAATATGAATAAAACTGTCCAAATAGTGGGCTGCCGGAGCATCATTTCAGTCCATTAAACATCCATAGCGCTCCATTAGTTGACTAAATGTGACTTTTCAGCACCTGGCACAGCCATTCAGCAAACCAGAACCTTTTTTTTTTTCCCCCATTGCATACCAATTTGTAATTTCGGTCAGGGCAATTGAACATATTGTGAGTGGACAAGGAAGGAGATGGAGGGAGCAGCGAAGTGTACACAGCGCGCCTATTTTTAACCTCGCACAGCCCGTCCGCCGCCTCACTGGGCTTCAAAGAGCCCGCCTGCCCCCACTGCCGAAGAACTCTAATGTGTCATGCCTAAATGACTGCCTCCGATTGGCATTCGCTTCCGCGGTTATGAAGTGCGGGGGAAAATATGGCGATGCCTCACATCAACAACTGCATTCCTGGTCCTGCAGACCTCCTGTAGCGCGCTGTGCCGAGCTGCAGATCATGCCATCTGTCTGTTCTTTCATACGTTCACCTGGAAGGAGGTCGGGACGCCATTCAAAGCATAACCTCCTCGTTCTGCTTTCATAAATTCGTAACCCAAACAGTTGTTCTCTCTTAGGTGCCCCTCAGAGAGCTTCAGTCACTAAGCTAACACAGGTAGGTTACAGTGTACAGCTGTATCTAATGATATACACTATATCGCTAGAAGTATTCGCTCGTCTGCCTTCACACACACATGAACTTGAGTGACGTCCCATGCTTAATCCATAGGGTTTAACATGATGTCGGCCCATCCTTTGTTGGAAGAGAAGGCCCGGCTCACGGTCTCCGCTCTAATTCATCCCAAAGGTNAGAAGTATTCGCTCGTCTGCCTTCACACACATATGAACTTGAGTGACGTCCCATGCTTAATCCATAGGGTTTAACATGATGTCGGCCCATCCTTTGTTGGAAGAGAAGGCCCGGCTCACGGTCTCCGCTCTAATTCATCCCAAAGGTGTTCTATCGGGTTGAGGTCAGTACTCTGTGCAGGCCAGTCAAGTTCTTCCACACCAAACTCGCTCATCCATGTCTTTATGGATCTTGCTTTGTGCACTGAAGTGCAGACATGTTGGAACAGGAAGGGGCCATCCCCAAACTGTTCCCACAAAGTTGGGAGCATGAAATTGTCCAAAATCTCTTGGTCTGCTGAAGCCTTCCTTTCACTCATCCGTCATATTGCCAGACGGAGAAGCGTGATTGGTCACTCCAGAGAACACTGCTCCCCAGTGGCGACGCTTTATACCACTGCATTTGATGCTTTGCATTGCGCTTGGTGATGTAAGGCTTGGATGTAGCTGCTTGGCCATGGAAACCCATTCCATAACGCTCTCTACACACTGTTCTTGAGCTAATCTGAAGGCCACCAGAAGTTTGCTATGCGCCTCAGCATCCGCTGACCCCGCTCTGTCGTTGTACGTGGCCTACCACTTTGTGGCTGAGTTGCTGTCGTTCCCAATCGCTCCCACTTTGTTATAATCCCACTGACAGTCGACTGTGGAATATTTAGTAGGGAGGAAATTTCACGACTGGACTTGTTGGCATCCTATCACAGGTGGCATCCTATCACGGTACCACACTGGACTTCACTGAGCTCCTGAGAGCGACCCATTCTCTCACTAATGTCTGTAGGAGCAGTCTGCATGCCTAGGTGCTTGGTTTTATACACCTGCAGCCATGGAAGTGACTGGAACACCTGAATTCAATGATTTGGATGGGTGAGTGAATACTTCTGGCAATATAGTGTAGCATAGGCTGAGACGTAAGGTGAGATTATCCTGAGAATACTTTTACTTCTACTCAGGTATATTAGTCAGTAAAGGACTCTACTTCTTTACTCAGGTTTAGCTGTTTAGTCGGTCATATTCATATATATATTGGAGATATTTTGGAGATGCTCTTTTCTAGTTTGATAATCCAGTCCCTCTATTGTTAATCAATGTCCTGTTAATTGAGATCTCCACTTTTGTCTTCGGTTTGGCACTCTGAGGCAGACCAGTGCAATACCAAAGACAGGAGCTTGTGGACTGTTGCTGAAGCAGCTAAACAACAACCTCCCCCAAAATTTCTATTTTATATGTTCTATTTTACCCTAACAGATGGAATAACAGCATAATAATGAGAGCCCACCTCTGACACCAGTGTAGCGTAAGAGATCTTCATGATAAACTACACGGATTCAAGGGCCTGGTCAACAGAATGAGGCTATTTATTCCAGAGTCTGAAAACAGCATGGAAAAAGCCCAGCCTCTTAGCCCAAGTTAGCCTCCTAGCCTAACCTAGCCTGAAGCTAAAACATAGCCTAACTTAGTTCAAAGCTAAAAAAAAAAAAGAAAAAAAAGAAAAAGACCCTTTTTTTGGCTAACACCCCACCTGTACTTAGGGTCCTAAAAAATAAAAGTCCTTGTCCAAACAAACTTAGGGCGTCTCCTCTTTCTCTTTCTTAAGCTGAGCTACATAAGTCTGATGTGGTAACAGCACATTATTTTTATTTTCAGGGACCCACCCTCGCAGAATTTAAGTGATTTTAGACATTCAGGGGATTCCAGACATTCATTTGAGGGTCCACACCCTGGTAATATGATATTTAAATGAGTCTGAAAACCAACTGATGAAGCACTGGTGTTCTTTTTGTTGAACTTTCAATTATGTTTCAATATTCGTTCAGGATATAAAAGCAATCAAGAGCTAACATTAGCGTAGCCGGCTGATTAAAAAGTTAATTAAAGATTGATTTAATATATAGTCAATGATGATCTGCTATTTGGGGTATCCACGGCTTCCACTAAATGCTTTCTTTCCTGGGCCAGGTGATATACCCTTGGGACGCTAGTCAGCAAATTGGCTATGGAAGTATAGCACCATGGTTACCATGCATATATAAAGGAGCTCAGACCTTAAAACAATCTTAAAACAACTTTACAGACATTTAACAAAGCCTGGGAAGATTCACGTTCCAACAGCAACAGCCACAGCTTCAGCTCCTCCTATCCTCAATCGGTAAATGTAGAAGACGTGGTAGTGACTAGAATGAGTGGGCACTCTTACTTTGTTCTGGCAAAGGGTTGCAAGAAGAGGGGCTGACCAAGCTGGTCTGCAGAGATGACTTCCTGCCCCTGGACAAGCTCATCTCCCTGTCCACTTGTTAACAGAGCAAAGCTACCAGCCTTGGGATATTCCTCTACAGCAGCCACAACCCCTGAGCCCTTGGAGACTGGTTAAAAAGAAAACATTTCAGAGGAGAATAGAAGCAGGTCTACACTGCTGAGAATCAGGCCATTGATGTGTGGATTGTGGAGCTTGCTCACTTTAACACTGCCGTACATTGTGGTGTTAATCCCAAATCTGTTTTGTGAATGATCAACAGTTTCAGGAGGCAGCTTGATTGATCTGCACCTGGTCTGAGCCCCATGAATCCCTTTGAGAGCCTCTACTAGAAGAAGCTCTGGACAGAAGCTTCCTAGGCTTGGGGAAGATCAATCAACAAATATGATCTATCTAGAAACCCTGACTTGAACAAATATCTCTTTTTACCATGGAGTCATCCGATCATGTTGAGACCTCCATGTTGGGGCCAACAAGAGAACCTCGGCCTGCCATTCAGACTCAGTAACATTCTCGTGCATACTAGGCCTTCAACGATAAAGTCTTCTGAGATGTGTGCTGGTATACTGTCTGATTAGAAGATCCGTTCTCCGGACCAACTTTTCCGAGAGATTCATCAGGAATTTCGCTTTGTCATTGTTTCCCTACGGCACCCAGACTTTCCTGGCCACTGGTGGCTATGGACACTTTCACTGACCTGAATCACCAAAGTACATATTCTACAACAGTGGTCTTCAAACCGGCCCCCTGACACAATCCACATGTTTGCTCCATCCTTATGCAAGGTAAGTAACAGCAATAGGTTATAGCTAAATTGTGGACTGTCTGGGGGTGGGTGTCTGAGGACCAGTTTGAAGACCTCTGTTCTACAACTTCCAGAATCTGAGTCTACGGCATCCAAACTTCCAGGTCTTGCCTTCAAGATGGCAGGGCCTCTTATTATTTATTTATTCAGTGCCATCACATCCATTCTGACTCCTGGTGACAACAAGGATAGGGTTTCTCAAGAGCGGCCTGGGTTTGGGGCTATAGGCTTTTTAATGGCTTGTTCATGATGTCTAAGATTGTGCACATTGTTACCCATCGCATACTTTGACATTAAACAGCCACCAGATGACAATGTCACGGCCCAAGTAGTTTCTGGCAAATCAAACGTCATCCCAAGCCTTACATCAGGGCATCACCTCGAGTCAGGAGGAGATACGGAGTCGGGAGATTTGGCAGGAGGCAGTCAGATTTATTAGAGTAAGTTTGTCTCCTGGGTGGAATATGCCCAGAATTCCCTTGTGTTCTTTTCCAGTACATTCCCAACCATTTCCAACCTTCTGTCTACACTAGGATCCCTAGGTGGATTTCTGGTTGCAATGCATTAAGGAGGTTTGACTGGAGAAGAGGCATTTACAGACAGAAGGTATAAGCACATCGTTGCCACAGAGAGGATCTTGCGTTTGAGAGGAAACTCCAATGTTTCTTCTAGACTGGTTAGGAGTGAACATGGAGGAGGAGGAGGAGGAGGGACTGTGCATTTCCTTGTTTCTTATGTTAGGGGTGCCCACCACAGCCTTTCGGGAGCCTGAGGAGAAGGTGTGGGTCTCATGGACTTCCACTGGCAATGGAGCTTTATTTAACTGGGAAGGAAATAGATTTCAGGTGCCTTGCAGGTCTATTGGACCCTGCTTTGATGTTTGATCACCAGCAATCAGATAGCACTCTTGTGGAAGCCACTAATTCTGTGCTCTGGAGCAGGACCTGGTACAGGGATTCTGTCTGGCAATCTGCCTTGCCTGATTACTATAATCTGCTACCTGTTAGAACTATAATCAGTTTGTTGGGGTCTGTTTCTTAACCTGTGCGGTTACTTTTACCAGCGTCTCGTTTCATACGTGTGAAGACTTCAGAGATTCTGTTAATTTTGTTTTCTTTGTTTCTGCTGTACATTTGTGCACAGAGGTGCATTCAAAATATCAAGGCTGCCAGGTTACTTTCCTTTTTGGGTTAGCATGTCACCTATAAGCTCATCACAACCAAGACATACAGTGCCAGTCAAAAGTTTAGGCACGGCTACTCATAGAAGGCGCTCTTTATTTTTATCTTCATGCTTTACTTAAGTAAAAAGTGACAACATCAGACTAAACATCCAGATTAATTTCTAAGCAGTTTTGGACCAATTCTATTGGTCTGTCCACCATGAATATTCACTAAATTAAAAGAGTACACTCCTTGTCGAAAGAGTAGCTGCACCCAGAAGGAAGGAAGTGTCAAATTGCAATCCTATTGGGAAGGAAGATAAAGGTTACCCGGAACAATAAATGGTGCTAAATTTAGACTGATATGGGCAATATTTATTGAGCTACACATACAGAAGTATTAGCAGTATTGTCTCTGTGTATAGCATCAGGCATCAGGTTCCTAATGATAAAGTCCTATCGGAATGTCTGCAATCGTGGCTGTTGGGTCAGTCAGGTACAGCGATAAGGCCCATCCTTGCTTACGTCACATGCACAGTCGAGTGTGAAACTTGAATCACAGTATCAAACCTACCCACCAAGTTTCATTCCTGTCGGTTGATTCCTTCTGGGTGCAGCTACTTGGGCAACGATTCTTTTGATGATGAGTGTATATTAGAGGTGGCCATATGGCAGAAATAGAACACTGTGGTACTTCAAGAGTATATGTGGTATATCAGGATATGGACTGTTTCTGCCACTTTAATCAGTCGGAGCTGTTAAGTGTGAGACTGTAGAGTCTTTAAGATCACCAACAACATCCGTTTAGATGGGTGTGTATAAACATTTGACTGATAGTGTATGTGTAAAGATTTCAGAGATTTGGCGAGTTCTGTTTTCTTAGTTCCGAGTTACTCACTGTTTTGGTTAGTAAGTCACCTGTAAGCTCACATCATCCAAGGCATATAAATGAAAATACAATTTTGAACCTAAACATCACTGATAACATGATTTAACCGTTCACTCATTACATTTACTCATCACATACAAACAAGCGCACTTGCAAAACAGAGGAATCACTCACTCGTACATATACACAAACAGAGGTTAGGCTGGCAGGGTGTGAGTGTATGAGTGGGGTCATGTGAGTGAAGCAATTACTTGCACAGGTACAGGTGGAGCATAGTGAGTAAGGCAACACGCATCACTTTTTGAAATTTTGCTCAGATACTTGTTAAACTATGACCACTGATATCACACGACCATGACTACGACTATAACCACACCTCCAAAGTTGTGCTTGGTGGCCATTTTGACCTGAATTTGAACGAATGAAGGGTGGGCTTCTGCATAGTACTGCATGTACATACAGTACAAAGCATACCACAGCAGTTTTCAATGGGAATTAACACAGCAGACCTTGTGTTCATCGGAAATGTTGGGTAATTTGCATACACTTAGCTCTCAGCATTCAAATTTCCATATCTCCATGTCATTCACAATTGGGGTTCTCTAATTTGTAATGCACTGATTTGATGCCAGGATGCAAATACAGTGTATTCAATATCGAACCGCACATGTTTAACAAGGCCGTGAGCAAAACCACAGTAGATGTCAGGGGGTTTTTGTTTTATAGAAATGATCTTTCAAAACTGCAGAGACTGAGATGTGCAAAGGGGGGAGCCATACATCGTAAGGGTACCAAAGAACATTAGTGTAAATGAGGTCAATGACAACCAGCTACATTTCATGTTGTTTTGTTGTGGACTAGACATGCAAACCGATGCATTATAAGATGTAGACCAAGAAAAGCAGAATGAACAAATCGAAAATGGGAAAAAGAAAAAATAGAAGAGGTGCGAAAGAGGGAGTGACGATGAAAAGAATCAAGAAGAAAGAAAAAAGTTTGACCATGGTATAATATTCACCTTCACTGGGAATGACAAGTATGTAGGGCGTGGTATTTTGTCCCCTACCTATTACCACTAAGACAAGGTTTTACGTTCCAGGTCGGCATGCATGAGAAAAGAAAGAAAGAAAAAATAGTCTAAAGAAATACGCCTTCAGCTCTCAGTGCCTGTAAGCTCTTCAGAACTTCTGTATACAGTGGAACATTCTGGATATATACAGATATACATGTTTATACAGAGTCTAGGTGTAAAAGTAGTCATTTTAAAGGCTAGTCATTCCAGAAGCTTCTGCTGGACCAACAAACAAAAAAGACCTGATGGAAACGAGAGGGGAAAGAAATTCCGAGGTCGAATTTAAAGGGATATGTTCTTTTTTTAAGGTTAATATTTGATGAATATGTAGAGGGAGTTTACAGTAGGTAGGAAAACTTAGAATTATCTATTGACAATGAGTGGAAAAAAATGGAAATTAAAAAAATTCAACTGAAAAGAAGAGAAATATGTTTGAACTTTGTGGCAAAGACATTGTTTTACAATTCTCCTGTCTTTTCTTTCAAACCTGGATATTTAGTACCGTGCCAAAGTCAGAGACCACCCTATTTATTTCATTTCCCAAAACAAAAAAACCACATATGCCTTTATTGCATCCTTCCATTCTTTTCAGGAGACTAGCTTCCCTTTGTTTTCCAAAAAATTTACTGAAATTATTTTTTGATGCCTTCAAAGTTCAGTCTTAGAAGTTGTTGGACTTGGCGGTTGGACTTGGCGGTTTCTCTTCACCATCCAAGTAAACTCACATTCATTTCTTTATTTTTTGTTCATTCCCTTTTCTCAGTAAAAACTTTTTTGCTCTCTGAAAGATGAAGATGATTAATCTGAAAATCTGAAAGCTTCAAAGCTGCTTTCACGTTCTGCAGAGATATTTACTGATATCTACTGAAGTTAGCATGCTAACCAGCTAGCCCTGGCCTCCCCTGTATTGTAATGCCACTTAGTGAGTCACATAGTGAATCACTGTAGCGCTGTAGGAGTGGATGTAGTGCTGCTGCCCCGATAGCGTATTCTAACCTCTTATCAGTCATGTTGAAGGTGGTGCTGCTAATTATGATGAGTTGAATCAGGTCTGCTTGAGTAGGAAAATCACCAAATTGTACAGGAACCTGGCTCTCCAGAACTGAAGTTCTCCACCCAAGTCTTATAGATTTCCTTTTAAGCTCTGTTTATCTGATGGGACAGTCTTCCAGGTGGTTGCTAGGAGCGAGGGGCTCTTTCTCTGCAGCTTTTAATCAGCTTTTGACCTCCAGTTTTGGAATCTCCTGTTTTCTTCACATTGACTTTCTCCTATGAGTCTAATCTTTTCACAAACATCATCTCGCTTGTTCTTGATGGCTGTTTTCACTGGAAATGGAGTTAATGAAGAGTGGTCTCTGATTCAGGCACAGTACCTTTAGGGATAGCAGATGACTAGACACCTTATACGAAAACACTTACATGTTACAAACCGAATGTTTTGTTCTTGTCCCCCAGGTACTAAGTGTTTTTAATTTCTTTAGGCCTAAACCGTACAGTAAATGGCTATTGGTCCCCATAAACTCTGCTTTTGTGGTCAGGACAATGATGCTTTGAAAAGTTCATTTAAGATACATTCAGTGCTGTGTAGACTTCAAGTAGCTTCTGGAACTGTGAGAACTCTCTCTAGAAATTTCTAGAACTGTCCAGAACTTTCTAGAACTTTGGAGAACGGTCTGTTTAGAACTTTCTAGAACTGTCTGGGGCTGTCCAGTAGTGTACATAGCAGTGTAAATACAGGTGTGTTAAAACAGCCATGTCAGTTGGTGCTCCAGCTGAGTGAGTGGATAGTGGATACAGAGCTACAGGTAATTTAGAGGCATCAAGAGGCCGCAGCATCCGGCAGACGCATTCTGCTCCATCTGTGGCCCAATTTATCAGGACCGGAGTGGAACAGTACTCAGTGAAAGCATCTGCTAAGACGTGCGAGACCTACGAAGCATACTTCAGTATGCCTGTCGGGGGTCAGGACAAACCGTGGGCACCTCATTTCATGTGCGAGCACTGCAGGAGAACTCTTGAGGGTGAGGTGGACGGTTGCTGCTCACTTAGATGGCAGAATTTTACTGTGTAGAGATTTGAGGATTCATTTTTATCTCCATATACACACACAAATACCTAACTTTCATCGTCCTGGTCACAGAAACAAAGCTTGTGATGAATATAGCCAGGGACACAAATCTTATTACTAGTGTTATGACTGGTTTTGCACAAGTACAACACATTTGCTCATTCTGGGATAAGCCACAAAGTTGAAAGCATGTCTTTTCCAAAGCAGGAACACAACTAAAACAGGTTCCTTAAAGATCACAGGAGGAACCCGATCCAGAATGTACTGACAGGGATGGAGAAACAAGAGAAAAGGCATGCCAATTAGAAACGAATGGATGACATGAACGGAAAGTGAATGGGTGCAAATCAAAAACAAACAGGTATGCTGAGCGCAAACATAAGCCTCTGATTAAAATGGATTAGCAGCAGATAAAGAACAACCAAAAACAGAAAAGCAAATCATAAGAAAATGGGATGACTTTTCTTTTATTTCTGATGCCCATTATGTAATGGAGAGTGTTGGAATATGTCACTGATCTTTACTTCCATCGGGTAGAATGATGCTTTAACAGAACAGCTAACAGAAAATATAATAATAACTATATACAAATAAAACAAGAAGAAACAATTAACAGGAGGCAGATATCCATGCAGATAAAACAAAGATCAAAGATGAGGTTTAAGCTTCATTTCATTGCTTTGGGGCTGTTGGAGCCTTTGTGCCATGATTTGAACATGACTGTGAAATTAGAATTACTTATTGAGCAAAACCTTAACCCGGAAAACACTGCAGACAATTCATCTATTACATACAGCTCTGGAAATAAATAAGAGACCGCTCCAGTTTCTTCTTAAATCAGCATCTCCACATGTACAGCAGGTTCTTAGTGAGGAACAGAAGGTTGGGTTCTAGCTTTACTGGCAGATACAGTGAGCGTCTGGTTCATAAGAATAAGGTCAAGCAGCAAACACACGGGACAACACAGCTACAGACTGGCAGAGGGCCAAAACCACTCTCTACTGACCGTGATGAGCGCCACCTCATTCCAATGTCACTTAACCAGCGTGAGATGACCTCAAGTGACCTACAGAAAGACTGGTGAGCGGTGGCTGGGGTGAAATGCACAGCGAGCATGGTTCTAAAAACAGGCTTCTGGAGGGTCATTAGTGATTTTCTAAATAAACAGAACTAAATACAATATTTGATCTGGAATTTGGGAGACGTGTTTCCAGTAGTGTGTAGAATAAAACAGAACTGCTCATTTTGATCCAACACAAACCCAGAAACTGTACAACTAGAGGAGCTGATCATTTTGAGGTGGTCTCTTCAATATTTCCAGAGCAGTATATTAGCCAGCTTTTCCAACATTCTGTCTTATGGCATGGTGCTCCGAGTGATATCTCCTTCCTGAATATGACATGCTGCGTGATGGGGCTTATCATATCATCTGCAGACTAAACCTTCTACACCAGCTTCCCCACTAGAACCCATGATGCTAATGGCAAGCAAATCAATTGTCAGTTATCTTTGGAAAAACAGCTTTAAGAGCGGAGGGAGTGAAAAGAGGTCTCATACCTTTGGTAGCCAGTCGCACACAGTTGATTTTGGTTTCCTGGAAGGAGAAAAAAAGAGTTAGCTTTTAATTGAATGTCTAAAGGACTCTGTAGTGAGGAACTCTATTTGTCAAACCACAGCCAGTGCAGTGCAGCACTGTCAAGCCTCGGTAAGTAGTATAATTAGAGCTAACCACGGTGATATACTGTCTCCTTTTAGGTGGATATATTATTTCTACACCTCATCGTGTATCGCTGCTATAAATATTCAGATGCTTGCTGGTGAGGCTGAATTCAAAAAGCTCCTCTTTACCGTAGAAGGTAATGGCACATCATTATACATCAAATAGAGACCATTTTTAGATACATTCTATAGACCACCAGCGACAAAAACAGTGCTACATCAATCTCGGTACATCATATCAGTGGTGGACGAAGTACACAAGCCATGTAGTTGAGTTAAAGTAGAGACCCCCAAGGTAAAATACTCCTCCAGTGTCAGTAGAAGTTCCTCCCTTTAGACCTCCACTGGAGTAAAAGTACTAAAGTATTTACCTTCAAATTGTACTTAAGTATGGAGAGTAACAGGAGCATGATTTATTATGGCTCTAATGTCCTATTATCCTACTGTCCTACTATATGTCCTACTATTGTACACCGACACACTACTTACAGTACACTAACACATTACACTTACTGAGTTACTGTACACCGACACGCTACTCACAGTACACTAATGCATTACACTTACTGAGTTACCGTACACCGACACACTACTTACAGTACACTAACGCATTACACTTACTGAGTTACTGTACACCGACACACTACTTACAGTACACTAACACATTACACTTACTGAATTACTGTACACTAGCACACTACTCACAGTACACTAACACATTACACTTACTGAGTTACTGTACACCGACACACTACTTACAGCACACTAACGCATTACACTTACTGAGTTACTGTACACCAAGACACTACTTACAGTACACTAACGCATTACACTTACTGAGTTACTGTACACTAGCACACTACTCACAGTACACTAACGCATTACACTTACTGAGTTACTGTACACCAACACACTACTCACAGCACACTAACGCGTTACACTTACTGAGTTACTGTACACCACTGGGTTCACAGCTGTATGCCACCATTGTGGTGTAGCACTAAGAGTGTGCCGACATGTGGACGCAGAGTTACAGTATTAAGCTCACTAGTTTATGTGGTGCAACCTGCTCTGATTTAAAGATGCATAAACCTGAACTTAGTAAACAGTTGCTTTACAGCTAGCCTGTGTTTGAACTTCCATACAGCTGGTGCAAACAACCCGAGTTCTAGCACGAGCCCTGCTTTTAAAAATTACATCATACTCCTGCTCCCTGCTCCTCCTGCAACAGGCCTTTATGTAAAAGAGTGTTATTTTGCATGACATGCAGTCTGGCAGGCAATAATTACCGTTTCCCACAAAGATCTACGTGATGCCAACACAGCAGCTCGGAACCCCGAACCTCCTAATGCAAATCACACCGTCTGTGTGTTCTGTTTATATCATTTGTTTTAATTAGACGTGTGGAGTCTCTCTGTTTTATCTCAGGTAAAGGATAGAGTCACAGTGTGGGGTCTCGGTGACATTTAGCAATCCAGACAGAATCACTTTGCTGTCGTGTCAGTCATGTTTATCTGTCCGAGCCGTATTGTACTCTTCCTGGTAGTCATCACCTTAACGTGCTTATGACGATGCTATCGTTGGATAGCATCCACGTCTAAACACACTGTCCAATGCTCCACGGACGTCTGCTGAAACTGGCACCGCACAGGGAAATGGTCACGTGCTAAATGATTAGCTTAGCTCCGTCGGTCAATACCAGCCAGCGGCTTTCTACAGAATCCATTTAAAATAACCTGTGTTATTGATTCATTACTGTTCAGACCACCTGAGAAGCAGCAAGAACACCGCCGTCCCGCCTGTGACTGCTCAACCTTGATATTGTAAATTCATAATATTGCACTGATGGCATTTGAAGGAAGCAGATTAACTGATTGCAGAACGAATGAGGAATTGATTCGGAGAGGAAGCATTTAATGAGGGGAGACTACAGCTGAAATGTGCCTTGATGCGAGGCCAACATGAGCTTACAATGGGTCTGAAATGAATGGTTGATCCTCAGGAGCAGGACTGGTGACTATTGGACCAGCTGTTGTATGTGCCACCAGTGTTAAAGTTCTCACAACAACATGACCTGACACTGCCGCTAATCACACCTGGCTTCCAAAGACAGTGGAAGTTGCTCAAACTTTGGCAGATCCAATGGAATGTGCATTCCACAGCACTTATAATAGACAGATAGATAATAGATCCGGATCTCCTACGTTTTGTGAGACCAAGTAAAAAGGAAGCATGTTTTCATGTACTAGAAACATCTGTATTGTTTTGTGTGTTAAATACAAGTGCAATAATTACACTCATCAAAAAATAAAAAAGTTGCACAAATAGCTGCACCCAGAAGGAATCAACCAACAGGAACTAAACTTGGGGAGGTTTGACACTGTGAGACATGCGAATGGTTCAAGTTTCAGCCGTGCATGGAAACTGTCACTGTACCTGACTGACCCAACAGCCAGGATCGAACCATCCTGTTAGTGCAGCACCATTGGCAGACAGCTGCACGATGCTGGACTACATGCATGCATATCGTTACGACGACTGCCCTTAACACCATGTCAATGTCACCAAAGACTGCAATGGTGTCGTGCCACACTGTCATGGAGTGACTCCGAATGGCAACGGGTCATCTTCAGTGACGAGTCACACTTTTGTCTTGGTGGAGACTACCAACGAATCCGGGTGTGGGGGCACCGTGGTCAGCACCAAGATAAGTGGTTTGAAGTCACACGTCACATGTCCAGAAGGCCTGGTGTCACTCCACCTCCACCCCTACTGCATAATCTGCAGGAACTGTCTGAGAATATTCAAGCTGCATGGGATGGATTATCACAGGACACCATTAGGAACCTCTACACCTCCATGCCGAGACGTCTGGCATGTTGCGTTAGCAAACACGGCGGCCCAACACCATACTGAGAGACGCTACTTCTGTATGTGTAGCTCAATAAATATTGATCATATCAGTCTAAATTTATCATCATTTATTGTTCCTGGTAACCTTTATCTTCCTCCCCAATAGCACTGCAGTCCCACACCTCCTTCTGGGTGCAGCTATACTATACACGACGGCCATTTCTGTTGGTCCATTCGTTATGAAATATCCACACAGTGTAAATAGTAGCTGCTGTGTTCAAATAATGCATAAAAGTAAAAATGAACAAAAATTGAGACACGTGTTTCTTAGGACAGCGGCAATATGCCTGAGAGAGACGTTCATTCTGTTCTTCCATCCACATAAACATTCAGAATACGTCCAAATTGTGCCTCAAAGTGGTGCAAAAAACTCATAGCATCAGGCTTGTCTCTCTCTCTCTCTCTCTCTCTCTCTCTCTCTCTATCTATCTCTCTCTCTAAAAGTCGACCAAGATAAATTGAGATCCCGTCCTCCTCTGTCAGCTCCAGACTTGGATCAAGTATAAAGTGGCACACAATGTCACATGGAACCAAGGCCGATCAATCAAGACAACGACCATTTACCAATTTACTATCCAGCCCAGACTGTACAGCTGACCTTCTGACATGTGGACTGTCACCGAATGGAAAAAGAGTGGACACTGATGTGTGATAGAGCTCTCCAGAGCGATTCGTCTTCTCTCATTGCGCCACTGATCTAACAAATGTCCAGAGGGATCCAATGACCAGGTGACTCTAATAATAAACGACTTCCTCCTTATCGTCATCATCTGAAGACAGCATGTTTAAAAAGCCATACAGAGTTTCTTAGTGGTGCACTCTCGTAAGGAAGGTGTTGGGAGATCCTCAACGATGTCTGAATGTCTTAAACATTTTTGAAGTTAAAAAAAAAAGACCAAAAGCAAAGGAAATGGATGTCCTAACAACTACCTGGAAGACCTGGTAGTCCACCAACACTGCCCCCGCCCCCCCAAATCAGACAAACAGCACTTAAAGCTTTTCCGATCTGAGAACATCCACAGGTGTTTCTGTCCATCTGTGAGAAGACACCTCCACGCTATGGAGGTCTGATGAATGTGTAGGTGTTCAAGAAGCTCCTCACTGAGAAAAGGAGACACACACATCCAACAAAGAAGCTGCTGGTGTTCTCAGAACAATGGACTGAGTCCAGAACCTCAACACCACTGAATGTGTTTGCAGTTATTTGGATGGTGAGAAGAAGCAGAAAATACTAAACCAACTTCTAAGACTGAACTTCGGAGGTACTGAATCACCCCAACTAATCTTTAAGGTATTGGATGGAGCTCCATCACCGCAGAGAACATAGTTCCATTGCTCCGTAGCCTGAAGGCCTGAAGGGGCTTTATACCCCTCTAGCCCACTCTTGGCATTGGGCCTGGTGACCTTTCTGTGGCTAACTGATTGATGTGTGACCAGGCCCAATGCCAAGAGTGGGCTAGAGGGGTATAAAGCCCCTTCAGGCCTTCTCACAGTGAAAGGATGGACAGAAACACCTGTGGATGTTCTCAGATCGGGAAAGCTTTAAGTGCTGTTTATCTTATTTGGTCACCAGGTCAGTTTCCACTAGTATCCACTAGTTTCTGTGGATAACTGATTGATGTGTTCTCTTTGATAAACACAGATAAAGTAACTCTGAGCATTTAGCCACCTCACAACAACTTACTTTCTGCATTATGCCTCTCTCCACTGTTCTCCACCACTGCACTATTGTTGTACCCACTCTTGTATCTTGTACTAACTGCTGTATGCTCACTGTTCTGTGTCTAATGTGCTCTGCTACACTTCACACAGCATGAAGACCACAACATGACCAAAATGCTAGTTGCACCACTGCAGAACTGGCAAGACAGGCTCCTCTATGTTTTGTATAACAGCAAATTTAAACAATGTAGCTCAGCTCTGGCCTATGTACCCTGTAGATCCATCCTCTAATACAAGACCAGCAGGAACTAGAGAAGGGATAACCAGCTGACTCACGTGCATGATGCTAACAGCATTACTATCTAAAATGGTCTGTCCAAAATGGGTTTTGTGAGCTGTCCTATGGTTAGGACTTCAGCCACTGGACCAGATGAAAGGATCAGATGAATGACCAATCTTATTGGGCAAAAATGAGATCAGTGGACAAACAATTAGTCACCGGTGACTGAAACATACTCATCACATGTAATACCTCCACAAGCACCAATAACAGCTGTGATTGGATTTGGCATGTACTGGACAAGTTTCTGGATGTAGGCCACATCAATGTTCAGATGCTCTTGCATCAAAGAATTACACAGTTGGGCCAGATTTGGTGGATGCCTTCCCTGGCACAATTCCAAGGAGAATTTCCTGTAGACTGGGATTTTAGCCACTGCAAAAATCCCAAATGCTTCCATACACCTGCAGATGCAGCTACTTCCACGCCCAAATGCTCAATCGCTCCTTTTGGCCAGTCATTAACATCTGCTTTGGAGCCATTTTCCACACATGGAACGAGACATTCCCTGCACTGTAGCTCCTCTTCTCAATCTATGAATCCTGTTACTCACACCCCACAGGTATTTATAGCCCCATCATCCTCGTGCAGCGCCATCTGCAGGAGCCTGAAGTTACTACCTCCTTAAACACGCAAGGCGACTCATTTGTTGTCTGGTGAGCTTATAACACAATAACCTGAGTCAGCACTGAATGTCACTTGACTGTATAACACAACATAATAAACACCAAAAACATCATACATTTTTCTGTTTATGGACATGAAAGGTATTACAAGGTATTATGCGCTATTATGTATGTTTCCGTCACAGGTGTTTTGTTGTGTTGATGTTTTTTTTTTTTGCTGTTTATTGATGTAAAGCACATTGAATTGCGTTTGTGTATGAAATCTGCTATATAAATGTGCTATTTAAACTTCTCTTGCCTTGGAAGTAACAGCTGAGGGAAGTTTCAGCCTAAGTGGGAGTATCCCGGAGCTTGTGCACACTTCGCAATGTCCGAATGCGGTACAGTGTCATATCTATGCCTACATGTGGCTACAGAGGAGGTTAAGGCACATTCGACTCCTCTCCACTACATCCTGACCCCTGCTGTGAACCTTTCACCTCTACAGGTCCGCCCTATCCGCTCTCCTAGAGGTTCTCCCACTCCTCACTCTCACTTATCTCTTGGTAGCTGTGCTGCTGTTTTAAACACTGAGCAGCACTGCAGTCAGTTTAAAGTGAAATTAGTCTTCTCCACGATCTGACTCCTTCATAGACCTAGCAGATGATCTTTTATGTTTTGTTGGCTGATCAGGAGTGAACCATGCGTGTAGTCAAGTCTTCTAAGCTGCTATGTTGTGCGTGATAAAGCTATAGCCAAGCGGCATCGCCCTGGGTGGGCAGGGAAGCAACAGTCTCTGCATTTCCTTCTCTGGTTCTCCCAGTTCAGAAGGTCTTCAACTTCTACACTTAGAATTCTGTATGTGGGCCTGAATTTGTATTCAACTTGAACTGGCAGGTTTATCCTTCAAGCTAAGGAGCAGTCAATTTATGTGTTCAGTGGGCAGAAGGCAGGAAACACCCTGGACAGGCCACCAGTCCATCAAAGGGCAGACATGCACACACACCTAGGGGGCAATTTAGCATCTCCACTTCACCTGATTGCATGTCTTTAGACTGTGGGAGGAACCCAACAAAGACACAGGGAGAACATGCAAACTCCACACAGAAAGGCTCCCAGACACCCCAGCCGAGAATCAAACCCAGGTCCTTCCTGCTGTGAGGTGGGTCTCTTTAAATAGACTTAAAGATTTTAAACCAATAGTTTACAATCAAAGATTTTTGGTAGTGGTCAGTTTTGTGTCGCATTTGAAACCATGGCCGCTAGAAACGCAGTGTACAAGTAGTAAACCTATGCCTGTGGTGGTGTGTTTTTTTACACCATGACAGTTTTCCTAAAATTACATTCTAAAAATCGACCCACCAAACACCAGACGTCATTTAGAAATTGTTTTCACGTCAGCAAGTCAGGCTGACCTGTCATGGCCTTTATTTAGCAACAAAAAAAACCCTTTGAAATTTGGTCTGTGTTTGGTCCATCTGATTGGGTCCAAATGTAGCCCCAAAAAAGATGTTTAAATTTGGTGTGTGTTTGGTCCATCCGATTGGGTCTAAACGTAGCCCCAAAAAACATGTTGAAATTTGGTCTGTGTTTGGTCCATCCGATTGGGTCCAAGCGTAGCCCAAAAAAGGATGTTGAAATTTGGTCTGTGTTTGGTCTGCCTGATTTTGTCTCAAGGTAGCCCAAAAAAGGGCATTGAAATTTGGTCTGTGTTTGGTCCGTCTGATTGGGTCCAAATGTAGCCCCAAAAAAGATCTTGAAATTTGGTCTGTGTTTGGTCCGTCCGATTGGGTCCAAATGTAGTCCAAAAAAGGACCTTGAAATTTGGTCTGTGTTTGGTCTGCCTGATTTGGTCTAAAGGTAGCCCCAAAAAACATGTTGAAATTTGGCCTGTGTTTGGTTTGACCGATTGGGTCCAAAATTAGTCCAAGACTGAGGTCTTTTTCAGACCACATGCAGCCCAAACACAGCTTTAACATAAGACACTGAGGCGGACTTAATAATATGAGGAGGGAAACGAACTCTACTTAACTCTGCCTTAGCGCTGCCTGACTCAATCTCTCTGAGCGAGCCCTTAAAAGGTCAGAAGGTACTGTGTGACTGAATATGTGACTGTGTGTGAATTATGCCTATACATGTGCAGTCCCCTCTTATATTTAAATAAATATGCCATATATCGTCTTGCTTACAGTATCACAACATACTGCAATATATCCAGTCATAACTCCTGTATGATGATACATATCATACTGCCTGATTCTTTCCAATACATAGGCCTGTAAGTTACTGGTTTAAATTTGCCAATTTTGCATCCCTAAACTGAACTAGGGACATCAGTTAATGAAAGGAAGCCCACATGGTGATGTAGCACAAGCTAGACCCTTATAGGCAGCCTTATCTGTCACCTCATTCCTGACCTACTGAGGTAGAGAAGACCATGTTAAACATCTCTTTCTAAAGGCTGTGGCCTACTGTAATGTAATCCCCTCTGGGTTTTGGGTCTCAGCTCCTTCATTAAAGCAGGAGCGGCTGAAGGAAGAGTGTAAACGCATGAGGTGAGATGAGAACGAGAAAGGGGGAAAAAGCTGTATTTACTGACATTGTTCAGTTAATAAGTGCGAAACGTGGAGGAATATGAAAAGGGCTGACCACCCAGTCCCAACTAACCCAACTAACGGTAACAGGAACTTCAAATTTAGCCCTTAAAGTAAACACAGCGAACACTGTGAGATCGAGCGCAGACAGATAAAGCAGTGTGCTTGGGTTTGTACTGATAATGTCAGGTTTAATAATGTACAGAAGCACAATCTGACTAGCAGGAAGTGCATTCAGTGTGTGTTGTGCTGGTGTGAGTGGATCACACACAGCAGTGCTGCTGGACACCTCAGTGTCACTACTGGACTGAGAATCGTCCACCAACCAAAACTATCCAGCCAACAGCGTCCTGTGGGCAGCGTCCTGTGGGCAGCGTCCTTTGACCACTGATGAAGGACTAGACCAACACTACACTGTGCAGCAGCAGATGAGCTATCGTCTCTGACTGTACATCTACAAGGTGGACCAGCAAGGTAGGAGTGTCTAATAGAGTGGACAGTGAGTGGACACAGTGTTTAAACACTCCAGCAGCACTGCTGTGTCTGATCCACTCACACCAGCACAACACACACTAACACACCACCACCACGTCAGTGTCACTGCAGTGCTGAGAATGATCCACCACCCACATACTACCTGCCCTGTGGTGGTCCTGTGGGGGTCCTGACCATTGAAGAACAGGGTAATAAAGGATACAGAGAAACAGATGGACTACAGTCTGTAGCTGTAGAACTACAGAGTGCTCCTATATGGTCAGTGGAGCTGATACCAAGGAACGATGAGTGTAGATACAAGGAGGTGTCATTTGACATCTGGATGGAAACCTCGATGGTGAGTAAACAAGCTGATTATGCTGGTTGTCTGTTAATTATTCAAGGTGGTTCTCATACGGGAGGCCTATGTTTTTTGGACTGGGACCTGTGAGATCCTAGTTACGTCACTGTTCGCAAACCTCTTTGCTGTTTAGCTGGGCTCCTGGCGATTTCGCAATATGTCTCGCGCTCATGTCTCCGGACAAACTCTGCGGTTCACTCCAGCAACTTAAAAGCGACTGGGGCTTTCACAAGTCTGCATTTCGCTCTCTGAGGAAGAAGCACCTCCAGCTACAATTACTCGCTCTTTTAGCATGAGCCTCTGCGCTCCTGTTCCAAAAGGGAGACGTTTATGCCCAATGCACTCCAATTGCTCATCTAGGTACCAAAATACTGCTTAGCCATACATTTCAATCACCGCTGTGCCATGTTGGGTCCCTAGCTGGGTGAGGTAGAGGTGCCTATGTAGCATAGATACACTATATTGCCAAAAGTATTCGCTCGTCTGCCTTCACACGCATATAAACTTGAGTGACATCCCATTCTCAATCCATAGGCTTTAATATGATGTCGGCCCAGCCTTCAGCCTTCAACTCCTCTGGGAAGGCTTTCCACAAGGTTTAGGAATGTGTTTACGGGAATTTTTGACGAATTCGTCCAGAAGTGCATTTGTGAGGTCAGACACTGATGTTGGACGAGAAGGCATGCCTCGCAGTCTCCGCTCTCATTCATCCCAAAGGTGTTCTATCGGGTCAGGACTACCACTGACAGTAGACTGTGGAATATTTAGTAGCGAGGAAATCACGATACCACACTGGAATTCACTGAGCTCCTGAGAGCGACCCATTCTTTCACTAATGTGTGTAGGAGCAGTCTGCATGCCTAGGCACTTGGTTTTATACTCCTGTGGCCATGGAACATCTGAATTCAATGATTTGGATGGGTGAGTGAATACTTGTGGGAATATATTGTATTTAAACAGGCAGTTGGTTACGCAGGTTCCAGTAGAACATGCTTTTGGTCATCTTCTAGTATAGAAAGATTATATGTGAATTTCTGAATGGCTTTTCTCCAGATTCACAGCTTTTATACCATAAAAAACCTTTTCCATCATAAGGGATTCTGATTGGTGAGAATTGTACAGAATTTGCTCCTATACTATTACAATCTCCTCTTGGTATGTGTAATACAGTAGTGTTTAGAAGCAGACCAACAGCTCACAGTGAGAGCTAGCCAGGCTAAAGTACAGCCTCCCCATGGGGGGTCAGTTTAAAACACTGTTACAACCAAGACCCCCAAAGTACACAATCAAAGACCTCCATATTCTCACATATACACTCACAACAGGTCATTTTCTATCCATGGACCTATCAGAAATGTCAGAAATAGGGAATGGACTGGACAAGTTTCTGGAAGTAGGCCACATCAGTGTTCACATACTCAGTTGGGCCGTTGGGTCAGATTTGGTGGATGCCTTCCCTGACGCTATTCTGACTAGAATTTCCTGTAGGCTGGGATTTTAGTCACTGCTGGTAGACTAGTATGACCTTACATTTCCATACACCTGTAAATTCAGCTACTTCCTTCACACTATGGCCTTTGGCACGCCCAAATGCAATCATTTCTAGAATAAAGAGAGTTCGGTACATGGAACTAACATACTGTAAACCTCATACCACACCACAGAACGAAAAAACAAGCTGGCAAACAGAAAGCCAACTTCAGTTTATACATCTTTAACAAGATCCTGGACAACTTTAATTTAGAGTGTGCGCTGCACATTTCATTCCAGTTTCCCAACTCAGTGGACAATATGGAGCAGCTCCGCTTAGCGTTTGACCCTGAAGAGACTGAAGAGGGGAGCACCTCCACCTTTACTAGCATCACAACCTGTAAGTAGCAGCCATGCTGTGTGATTGTATCCGTGTTTGCCGGTTGAAGCAGATCATCTTCAACTGAGAGTTCCATAGTGAGGAACAACTTCAATCTACTGTGTGTTGATGTCCAGACGGAAAGCCAGTAACCAATAGGTAACGTTAGCTACTAGCATTAGCTCCAAGTAACTAGCATGGCTAACTAAATAGTATGAGGACGGAGCTTATTTACACAGAGGTCCATTTTATTTAGTATATCTGGACATGTTGCGTCTGTATGATCATTGTGGCGTCTCACTGTAAACCAGCCAATCAGAGCAGAGCTCATCAGATTATTCATGAGCTCACCAAAAAAAGGGAAAACAGCTTGTTTCATTCCAGGGCCATTTCATAGGGTGTAAATGGGTGTGTAAAACCGCATCTGGGCAGTTTTCACCCCGGTCAAAGTCACATACCTTCTATGTAGAACATCAGAGAACAGTTTAAAGTGCTGAATTCATTCTATGGCACTTCTAAGCTTGCGGTAATGATTATTAGCCTCTTAAGTATCATTAATAGATACTCTACAGTGTTACCAGCAAAGCTTGTGTTTCCATTTGTAGCAGAAAACTATGGGTCACTTCTCTATAAAAATGCATTCATTTTGCATAAATACATTTGAAATTATTAAGCAAATTGTGTCAATCTGTGCTCCGCTCTCTCCTACTGCAGAAATCAACTGGCTACATTCTTATTGGCAAGGATGGCACAGACCAAAATCTGTTCTACAACTTCTCTGTAAGACTCTCACTTGACCCCCCCAGGGAAGCCTGCTCTACCCACAGCACAAATTGACAGCTGTTATCAGTATCTGCATATCAAAGGCCTGCTGTACTGAGTGTCTGCGGTGATGATCCCCGCTGTTATTGATGTTTGGTGTCGGAGGATGCTTCTAGCATGTGGTTTCTTTTGATTGCTCGGTGGAAGGTAAATTTGCTTTACACAAATACAGTGGTCGAGAAGTGATTGAAAAACCCCAGCTCTCCATGCTCAGACAGAGAGACGGACAGGTTTGCCATTCCCTTGCTCCGTCTGCGGGTACATACCAGTGTGCACATAACATTCTCAGTGTTCTAAACTGTAACATGCATTTTAAACCTACATGAAGCTGAACATCAGCTCACCAGACACAACACCTTAAACACTATGCACGTTTAAGGTGGTAGTCACCTCAGGCTCCTGCAGATGGCGCTGCACGAGGATGATGGGGCTATAAATACCTGCGGGGTGTGAGTGACAGGATCCATAAATTGAGAAGAGGTGCTACAGTGCAGTGAATGTCTCGTCCCATGTGTGGAAAATGGCTCCAAAGCAGATGTTAATAATTGGCTAAAAGGAGTGACTGCATTTGGGCGTGCCAAAGACAATAGTGTGAAGGAAGTAGCTGAATCTGCAGGTGTATGGAACCGTACAGTCATACGGGTCTACCAGCAGTGGCTAAAATCCCAGTCTACAGGAAATTCTCCTCGGAATTGCGCCAGGGAAGGCATCCACCAAATCTGGAACCAACTGCACGATTCTTTGATGCAAGAGTGTCTGAACATTGATGTGGCCTACATCCAGAAACTTGTCCAGTCCGTGACATGTTTAAGCTCATATATGTCGGTGAGTATATATATTATGGATCATATATAAGGTCAACAGTTTAATAGCCTCTTGCTCTCGTGCATGGGTTCTTGTTACACTGGATCTTCAGGGGAACTGGAGCTCTGACAAACTGCTTTTCTTTGTTTGCTGATGGTTGAGTTGTCCATAGGTCTGCTACAAGAGTCTGTCCAGTCTGCTGAAGGTGCTGGGAGAAGCTTAAACAGACAGATCCAGTTTAGAATTGACACCATTTATGGTTTCCAGTATGCAGATGGAGATGGGTGGAACTCTGTCTCGGTGGTCTTTTCATGTGTTATACATCGAGGCATAGGCAAGATATGGATGATAGTTGGCACTGTACAACAGCACTTGGGCTGACGCTATAGTGCTAATATTACGCATTGAAACAGCTGATATGCATGGAAAACAGAAAGGACCATCTTTTTAATTCCTGCCAAAGCCAACGTATTATCATAATGATAATAAATCACTGCCAAATTGGCAGCTGGTAAACCCATTTACTTTCCTATACTCTAGAAAATTGGGAATTAGATCAATTGCCACACATTTTTTACCCCAAAGGTTTCTTGGCGTGTGGTAAAGGTGGTATTGAGTCTGAACTACCAACCTAAATCCATATTTTATGCATGACTCTCCGATCAAATTATCTAGGTCACGGTCTGAGGTTGTTTTTGAGTGGTTTTCTCCAAGCATACGAAACAGAGATTGAATTGAACAAGATCCAATCAAATCAAGATCCGCATGCACCCCAGCAGCTGGAGCACTGGGCAATGCAGGCCAGCCAGAATGCATCAAGCAAGTGTGTAGACTGTCCTAAGATACATAAGACCTTCATATATGCTTTGCAACAGCACAGCAATGAACTGGCGTAGCTGCTCAACTGATGGCAGTCTGATATTTTGCAGTCATAAAGCCATTCTTATTTCTAATTCTAATTCTGAAATAGGCTAAATCCAAAAAACCTGTAGTCTGGGCATCCTTCAAACTAAACGTTAGACTAGCCTACTGTCATTGGATTAAATGTCTGTGCTACTGGAATTTCCATTTTTGGACACCACTCGTGAATTGCTCAAGGGAATGGATTGTCATAATTGGCGGCTTCCTGCCAGAACTCACCCCGTTGGCCCTGCTCAGAGCTTGGAAGTAAATGCTGTAGCTCTTGGCGGGAGACAGCGGCGCGTTCCAGTAACCGTTATAGGTCTTGTTGTCCCCTATGGTGAAGGGCTGCACCACCGCTAGGCTAACTGGGGCGAGCTCAGCTGCAAAGTAATGCGCCGAGTCCAGGATGGAGGCATTCCGGAAGCTAACAGGGACGGAGAAACATTCAATGACATCAGTCGCCCGCCGGACTTTCTGCTTCCGCTCCTCCTGAACCACCACTTGGTACGCGCTGGGGAAAGAAGACATTGAACTGGTTAAAACACTGGAGTTACGGTCATGCACATTTTATTTGGAATTTATGTATTGATCATTTTACCACCATGTCAGAGTTTAAAACATGTTTGGGTCTTATAAGTCAAGTCAAGTCAAGCCAACATTTATTGATATAGCGCTTTTTACAGCAGATGTTGTCACAAAGCAGCTTTACAAAGAATCTGGTGTCTGAGCCCCCAGTGAGCAAGCCCAGGGCGACAGGGGCAAGAAAAAACTCCCCTCAGTTCGAAAGGAAGAAACCTCGAGAGGAACCAAGACTCAAAAGGGGAACCCATCCTCCTCGGGTCAACACCAGATAGCAGGACAAGCAAGGGAAAGGAGCGTTCAGTGTTTGTACGGTAGAGGAATAAAAGTCTGATTAGTCCATAACGTAACTGATTTTAAATTCCATGAGTGACTCTATACCTTAATTATGTCAATTTTATTAAAATTAAGAACTGAACATTTCATTTGTTACTATGAAAACAATCATAACACCTAAACTAAATGTAGGGGTTAGAGTTTAGTGTAAATGTAGGTGTTAGGGTTTAGGGTAAATGTAGGGGTTAGGGTTTAGTGTAAATGTAGGGGTTGGGGTTAGTGTAAATGTAGGTGTTAGGGTTTAGTGTAAACGCAGAGGTTAGGGTTTAGTGTAAATGTAGGGGTTAGGGTTTAGTGTAAATGTGGGGTTAGGCTTTAGGGTAAATGCAGGGGTTAGGGTTTAGGGTAAATGTAGGGGGTAGGGTTTAGGGTAAATGTAGGGGTTAGGGTTTAGTGTAAATGTAAGGGTTGGGGTTAGTATAAATGTAGAGTTTAGGGTTTAGTGTAAATGTAGAGGTTAGGGTTTAGTGTAAATGTAGGGGTTAGGGTTTAGGGTAAATGTAGGGGTTAGGGTTTAGGGTAAATGTAGGGGTTAGGGTTAGGGTAAATGTAGGGGTTAGGGTTTAGGGTAAATGTAGGGGTTAGGGTTTAGGGTAAATGTAGAGGGTTAGGGTTTAGGGTAAATGTAGGGGTTAGGGTTTAGGGTAAATGTAGGGGTTAGGGTTTAGGGTAAATGTAGAGGGTTAGGGTTTAGGGTAAATGTAGGGGTTAGGGTT
>CM067476.1:38124834-38159751 GCA_034552555.1 Semaprochilodus insignis
TAGCACTCATGGAATTATACAGTCCACCTTAAACACCTCCAGAATGGACCTTTACAGGAGGAGGAACCAGCTTTCTTAACCTGCAGTGGAGGCTGATAGAACAAGGTTTATTACTAAGCAGGTTTGGAGCAATTCTATTGGTCGGTCCATCATGAATATTCACTAAACTGAAAGGAGAACTAGAGCTTTTACACTGTGCAGGAAAAGAGATCAAAGTTTTTACACCACTAAATATATATTAGAGGTGGAGATATGGAGGAATATCATACAGAAATATAAAAGTAAATACACTGTATAGTGTATAAGATAGATAGATAGATAGATAGATAGATAGATAGATAGATAGATAGATCGACAGATAGATCGACAGATAAATCGTCAGATAGATAGATAGATAGATAGATAGATCGACAGATAGATAGATAAATCATCAGATAGATAGATAGATAGATAGATAGATAGATAGATAGATAGATAGATCAACAGATAGATAGATAAATCGTCAGATAGATAGATAGATAGATCAACAGATATATCGACAGATGGATAGATAGATAGATAGATAGATAGATGGATAGATGGATAGATGGATAGATAGATAGATAGATAGATAGATAGATAGATAGATAGAGGGATAGGACAGTTTTGAAATGTTCAGTATTTTGTTTGTGTATTTCGGGTTCAGCTGTAGTTAAGGTGCTCTGGAAGTATTAGCCTGGTTTTTTATGTTCTCGTATATATTTATAGCATTTTTGTAAATATTTTGACTCAAAATTGGAGTGTTATTTCAAATTGCTAAAAGTTTTCCTCTGATGAAACTAAACTAGTGCGACAGCAGACCGTGCTCAGCTAGATTACAAGCTTTACATTACCAGGAATCCATTCCAAAATGAAAGGGCTCATATCCCATATTCATCGTTCTGCCATAAAGTCCATTTATTACATTTTATTTCAATCATTCATTTTTACATTTTCCTATAACAGATTTCTTCCTCTCTTTATCTCTCCGACATTAAACAGGTTGTGTTTTTTGTTACTGTGCCTTTAAGACTTATTTAAGTAATCAAGGTGTGCTCTGATTGGCTGCTGCCCTGAATTGTGCCTCAAAAAGCAGTCTGGGCTGAAATGCTCAGTGTGAGTGGGCGGGGCCAAACGTAGGTATTATACATGATTATATGCAAATGAGCTGGTGAGACTGCAAAGACAATATATTCAAAATTTGCAGCTTTGGTTCCATATTTGCACACGGTGTGATATATGGTTTACATACTACATCAAAGTCTTTTATTTAAAATATACAAGGGAAGATTATATATTTCTTTACATGATATGAATCCTCCATACTACTGATAGTCTGTTTTGATCAAAATCTAGTGTTTTTTTTATGAAATAAAATTATTTATTTATTTATTAATTATTATTAATTATTATTCATATAAATTAGTATATATATTTTGCAGCTAGTTAACAACAGCAGCAATAACAGCAGCTGTAGTGCACCAGATATCAAACCTCATCCTCTAGATTTACTTCTCCATGCTTTAAATCATTTCTCCACCCCTGAATTCTCCACCTTTTCCTGGAAATGCTGCATCTTGTCACCTCGACCATGAGACCAGGCATTACACGGCAGACAGCTTGTGATGGGAGACTGGGCAGACTGCGGCTCGCTCACCTGACGGGGGCTCCTCGTGACTGGGCGGGCTTCAGAAGGACAGTGATGGTGGTTTCCGTCTCGTTGAGAGGAGAGTCGGTCTCGTATTCAGGCATCGACGGAGCTGCGGACACAAGAGACGCATAAGCTAACACAATTATCTTATGCAAATGTCATATGCAAATGTCACAGAGGAGTTTGGAGCTATTAGCCGTACAAATTTGCTTCTTATTGAGTTATTAGCAGATTATATTTGGTTATTTTGCGTTTTGTGTTTGTTGTTTGCCTTTTCGTTCTTTACTGGTTCTCACTGTAAGAGAAAATCTCAACTAGACTGGAAATACAACCATTTCCAAAACCTCAACACTGTAAACAATAATAATAATAATAATAATAATAATAATAATAATAATCTCGGTTTTAATAGCAATATTAGTATTATTATTGATGTTGTTACAAATTTGGTGATTCCTATTGTGTTTAAACTATCAAAGTATATTTTTGCTTTCTTTAATTTTGCTATTATCTTATTACTACTAATAACAGATAATGAATGACTTCTATCAACAACAACAACAACAACAATAATAATAATAATAATAAAAATAATAATAATAATAATAATAATAATAAACAATAACAACAATACATTATTAGTACTAGTATTGCTATTATATTATTATTATTATTATTGTTGTTGTTGTTGTTATTGTTATTATTGTTGTTGTTTTGTTGTTGTTGTTGTTGTTGTTGTTGTTATTGTTGTGATCAGTAGTCACATGAATTTTATGCTAATACAATCATCACATATCTTTGAGTAAGATTTCCACTAGACTGTGCAAATACAACTTGAAACATTTTCATAATTTAGTAAATCATGTTTAATAAATAAATCAATTATATTTGTTTATTAACCATAATAATCTAGAAAAACTAATCATTTTCATTAAGACTTCATATCCCGTCCTGTCGGTCTGTTTCTAACCAGGATTGCCTGTTACTGTTTCTCACCTAGTTCACCTGCACAACCATCCCGCACACCTGGAGATTATCCCAGCACTACAGTCATATATGCACATTTACAGTCAAACTCTGAATATCTAACATGATGATACACAACATTCACATATGCTGGTCATTCAAGGGCTCATATTTGCAGGCAATATTTAATTCAGTGCAGACACATTTACAGTAACCTACATACAAATATTAAGCAAATATCATATATATATATCATTCTGAGATATTACTACAGTTATTACAACAATAGTGATCATTTACTAATTCATTTTTATTGTTTTTATTACCTTGTGTAATCATTTTTAGGTATTATAAACCACCTGATTTCCATTTTGCTTCTGTACACCTGGACATAATCCGGTTAAACCACCAACACGCCACATGATAATCAGTATCCGGGTCGGATATCAAATACTAAACACATCAGTGTGTAATCTACAACACAAACCTCACTGATGTTCATATACCGTATGTGTTTGAATGTTCATTACAGCAAATCTGAAACATGAACCATAACGCTGTACCTCTCTCTCTCTCTTTCTGCTTCTGTCTATCTCTCTTTTTCTCTCTCTCTCTCTTTCTGCTTCTGTCTATTTCTCTCTTTTTCTTTCGGTCTATTTCTCTCTCTCTCTCTCTCTGTCCGTCTCTCTTGGTCTATTTCTCTATTTTCTCTCTCTCCATCTCTATCTATTTCTCTCTTTCTCTTTTGGCCTCTCTCTGTCTCTCTCTCTCTCTCCCTCCATCTCTCTCTATCTATTTCTCTCCCTCTTTCTCCTTCTCTCTGTCTATTCTGTCTCTCTTGCTCTTTCTCTCTCGCTCTGTCTATTTCTCTCCCTCTCTCTCTCTGGCCGTCTCTCTTGGTCTATTTCTCTATTTTCTCTCTCTCCATCTCTATCTGTTTCTCTCTTTCCCTCTTTCTCTCTCTCTCTCACTCTCTCCATCTCTCTCTCTATTTCTCTCCCTTTCCCCTTCTCTCTCTATGTATTTCTCCCCCTCTTTCTCCTTCTCTCTATCTATTTCTCTCCCTCTTTCTCCCTCTCTCTCTCTGTCCGTCTCTCTTGGTCTATTTCTCTTTTTTCTCTCTCTCCATCTCTATCTATTTCCCTTTTTCTCTTTTCCCTCTTTCTCTCTCTCGCTCTCTCTATTTCTCTCCTTTTCCCCTTCGCTCTGTCTATTTCTCTCCCTCTTTCTCACTGTCTATCTCTTACTCTTTCTCTCTCGCTCTGTCTATTTCTTTCTCTCTCTCTCTCTCTCTCTCTCTCTCTCTCTCTCTCTCTCTCACTCTCTCATTTCAGGTTTAAGATTTAATGAACGCTGCTGATTTAATAAGTTCTGATTTTCATGCAGCTGAAATGGCGCGTGTCTCTGACTGATCCGATCAGGTGAGAGAAATAAAGCAGAGAGCTTTCGTTTACCGGGTGCTGTTCTCTGCAGAGCATTCATGTACAGTCACCGCAATACTAACGCATTAATATTAATGCACTTAATCAATCAAGGAGAACCGAAAATGAACAGCAGATTTAAGCGTAGAAATATGAAGCATGTAAGATGCATACTGTGGTCCATATAAAGTGCTTTATGATTTAAAGGTGATGTTAATTATCCCAGCTGCTGTAAACAATCACCATTACGTTCTCTCTGATGTTCCTGCAGACATGCAGCACATTAGCATAGAAAGATGCTCATTATGAGCCTCAACTGAATATGAAACACACAATAAAGTTCCAGCTGTGGGTTATTACACTGAATGGAGCCACGCTGAGCTCACGCTGATGCCCTCTCTCTCAGCACTGAGGACACCTGTCTTACCTGCGATCTTGGTGGCGATGCGGGTGGTGACGGGTGGTCCGAAGCCTTTGCTGGTGCTGGCCTTCAGGGTGAAGTAGTAGGTGGTTCCGGGGTAAAGTCCCACAAACAGATGGTGAGTTTCGTTCTGGAGCTTAAAGACTCGGCCGTGCTGAGTACTCAGATCAGCGCTGGGGTCCAGAGAGCTCAGAGCCTTATAGGTGATCTGGAGAGAACAGACAGCATAAACAACATCCATAATAAGACTAATATTCCAAATATATTGGAATAATATATAATAATATATAATATATATGTTAATAACAACATCAGAGCATTCATATAACAAGTACTACATACTGTCTGTCTGTCTGTATGCCTGTCTGTCTTCCTGTCTGTCTATCTTCCTGTCTTCCTGTCTGTCTGTCTTCCTGTCTGTCTGTCTGTCTGTCTGTCTGTCTGTCTGTCTGTCTTCCTGTCTTCCTGTCTGTCTGTCTTCCTGTCTGTCTGTCTGTCTGTCTTCCTGTCTATCTGTCTGTCTTCCTGTCTGTCTTCCTGTCTGTCTATCTTCCTGTCTTCCTGTCTGTCTGTCTTCCTGTCTGTCTGTCTGTCTGTCTGTCTGTCTTCCTGTCTTCCTGTCTGTCTGTCTTCCTGTCTGTCTGTCTGTCTTCCTGTCTGTCTGTCTGCCTTCCTGTCTGTCTGTCTGTCTGTCTGTCTATCTTCCTGTCTTCTGTCTGTCTTCCTGTCTGTCTGTCTGTCTGTCTTCCTGTCTGTCTTCTGTCTTTCTGTCTGTCTACCTGTCTGTCTGCCTGTCTGTCTTTCTGTTTGTCTGTCTTCTGTCTTTCTGTTTGGCTGTATGTTTGTCTGCCTGTCTGTCTGTCTGTCTGTCTGTCTTTCTGTCAGTCTGTCAGTCTTCTGTCTTTCTGTTTGTCTGTCTTCTGTCTTTCTGCCTGTCTTTCTGTTTGCGTTGCTGTATTTCTGTCTGTCTGTCTGTCTGTCTCTCTGTATATATGTGTCTGTCTGTCTGCGTTTTTCTCTTTCTGTTTGTCTTTCTGTTTGTCTTTCTATTTGTCTGTCTGTCTGTCTCCGTCTTTCTTTCTGTCTTTCTCACACTTCTGTCTGTCTGTCTGCATGTCTGTACTTTATATCTGCATACTGAACTAATCCAGGTGGATGTATACTTTATTCAGTGAGAGAGCAGTAGTAGGTTTGATCGTGTTCATTTGGACCTGGATGTCCTGAGAGGGCTGTAACTCACAGACTACATATATTTAACATCCATTCGTGGTGGAGAGGTACCTGCAGAGGTACTAGATATTTCACCATCGTCACCTTTCCATATACACAACCAGAAGACACGTGTAGGCTCACTGGTGGGTTTGATAGTAATAAAATGTATATATGTGTTGTAGACATGGTGACCACCACTGTAAAGAACATTTGAGTCTCTGCAATCAACCACTTCAAACCAAACCCACTCAGGCTCATGAATCACCGCTGAAGGTCTTTTGAAATACTGGTGGAATTCCCCTTATGAAAAACGCTAAAAATGACAGTCACGGCAACATCAGCGAAAGCCTCCCTCGCGGGCGCACACACAGTCAGTCAGTTCATATCTGTGTGGAGATTGATGTTTGTGTAAATTGATAAGTACAGGGTTTGAGGGCAATCAAAACATTTTAGCCTCAATATTTCACAGTTCACAACTCCATTTAAGGATTCAAATCAAATAAATTGACAGCTGGGTGCCCAGCAGCGCTGCTGCCTAAAAGCCTTTCATGCATAGCGGGTGACACACACAGTCCAACGCAGGCTGACTGCTGACCACAGGCAACAAAACAGTCAGGAAATGAAAATCAGGATTTCAGATGGAATTTCAACATAAAAGTACACATACCGTTGTGGGAGTCAGAAGACACCTCTCATTAATGTAAAATATAAATCTGAGGGTCATCAGCATACAAACAATAGCTCAAACCATGCGGTCTTATGATGTAACCAAGAGGGAGCATATAAACAGCAAAGAAATGTGGCCCAAGTACTGACCCCTGGGGAACACCATAGGTAAGGGTAGTTGGTTATTGAAATAACATTACAGACAAGACATTGCAAGGTCAGCAACACCCACAAGACTATGCTGGCACCCCAACAAAGCTGTGAAGTGAAGGAAAAATAGTACTGGAGATAGCATCTGGTTCCCGTCATCACACCTGTGAACAATTCTGACTTTTTGGGTTTTGAAAGAATTGAGCAATTCACACCAAACCACTCAGGGTGACTTTGTTTACATTAGTTAAATTGTGAACTTGTAAAAATCACTGTAACTTCCCTTTATGGCTGCTTTAAAGGCAGATCTTAACACAGTGACACGCCCCATTATGAGAACTATTCTTACCCTGCGTTCACACACATTTCTTCAAATGTACATGTACAAAGACGCATCATATGAACTGGGAAAAGAAGAGACAGCAACCAAGTGCTGGTAGGAACAAAAAGCTTAGAGAGCAGAAACTGGGCACCAGTGTTGCTTTATAATTCATAACAATTCATCACAAATCGCGTACTCCCATTGGAAATGACTGGTCACTTGGAAATGACTCTGCTAGTGTGCAGGCAGGTTTAGGACCGTCATAATGGACTCTGCTACATTTACGGCGGAGGCTGAAACGATCTTAGTGCAGCATGTCCATGTTCACATACATTTGACATGCAGTCAATCAGTCAGTAAAGAGAGAAGAAAAGAGAGAAGCAGAGAGAGAGAGGGAGAGAGAGAGAGAGAGAGACAAACAGAGAGAGAGAGAGAGAGACAGACAGAGAGAGAGAGAGAGGGGGGGGGAATCAGGCACCCAACTGATATCACACTTACATTCAAGCTGCTGTGGATTCACACACTGTCTAACTCATACTCGCTGATCTCATACTGAATCACTCACAGGATTATTCAGATCAGTTCTCACCGTTTCCCATCAGGCAAATCAGGACAAGCACGTTTTAAAGAAGCCTTCAATAGAATAAAGCAAGAACTCATAGGTTCAGCAATGTCTGCTCTTTAGTTCTGGCCTCACTGTTTTGCAACATGACTTCTTAATGCATATATGATGATGTGTAAAGAACATGATCTTACAAACCTGAACATTCAGACATTAACCTACACTCCAGCTTAATGAGGAATATGTGGAAACTACAGTTGCATGCAGAAGCTTGGTTAAATTCCATGTTGTGTTTATTGTCTACTACTTACAGTACACTAACGCATTACACTTACTGAGTTACTGTACACCAACACGCTACTTACAGCACACTAACGCATTACACTTACTGAGTTACTGTACACCAACACGCTACTTACAGCACACTAACGCAATACACTTACTGAGTTACTGTACACCAACACACTACTTACAGCACACTAACGCATTACACTTACTGAGTTACTGTACACCAACACACTACTTACAGTACACTAACACAATACACTTACTGAGTTACTGTACACCAACACACTACTTATAGCACACTAACGCATTACACTTACTGAGTTACTGTACACCGACACACTACTTACAGCACAGTAACGCATTACACTTACTGAGTTACTGTACACCAACACACTACACACAGCACACTAACACATTACACTTACTGAGTTACTGTACACCAACACACTACTTACAGCACACTAACACATTACTGTTACTGTCCAACACTGGTAATTTATTTTTGGTCCACCTCAGCACCCAAATATCACTTCAAACATCAAATAAATATTAAACTGTGTATTATAATGTGCAGAAAAATGTCCTGTTTATGATCCCTGGAGATGATGCTTGAAATTATTTCCACTTACAGAATGAATAAACTTATTTGACTTAAATGATGTATTCACAGGCACACTTTCCATAAACTCAGCATGTGGAACTCTATCTTGAAATACTTTCCCAATAATGTAATAACCAAACAACCAAAAATGCAATAAAACCCAATAATGTAATAACTTATCCAGTCATGCAAAATAGAGTCTTAAGTGATATTTTAATAGTACTTTTACTCATAATGCAACAGCTTACATTACTAGGACTCTGTTACGTATTATGAAAAGCCTTATTGCGTTTTTGGAAGCGTATTACATTTGTTTATTAATTCTTGCTCAAATTTGTTTTCTAAGTGGATGATGGGACACTTTTAGGTCTCCCACAGTGATGTTGTGTTGTACACAAGAATTAAGCCAGAATGGAACAACGAGGAGCATCAACGAGACAAAAGAGTTCATTCTCCTTTCAGAAGGAGCCTCCACTTTAAGACTCCTCCTCTGGCTCTGGTCACTGTAACCTGCTCAGTCTCTATAAAGCCTTATGAAAATCAGATGAAATAAACTAAATTTATGACATAAACCCCGTCAGACTTGACTGGAAAACACCAGAAGGCTGTCTGTGGTACCTTCTGTTCCTCTCAATAGTAAAACAATATACACGGTCAGCCTAAAATGTCATACATACATACATCACTAATGTAACAGCTGTAATAAGGTGTTACATTATGAGTAAAATTCTTATTAATCTCTTCGTTAAGACACTCTATTACATTACAGCATCAAAGTTCTGATTTGATCAATGTTTAGATTCAATGCTGATTATTAAAAAATCACAAACTAGACTACTGACGAGAAGTTTTGATATATAGAGAGAAGTGTGGACTTGTTATGGCCCTATTATGCTCATTTTCAGTGTTCATAATTTTATGTTTAGTGTTTACCAGAATAGATTTAGTTTAGCAGATTCAGTTTTCCCAAAACACAAAACTTTTCTCATACTGTACATCTGTATTCACCCATTAGAGCTCCTGTGTCTTTAAACCCCGCCTCCCAGTGAGCCCAGTGTGCTCTGATTGGTCAGCTCACCCATTCTGTTCTGCTTGGTCAACCGTTAGAGTAGCATCTGGCAACAAGTTCCGACCCCACACTTATATGGCTGTTCTAACAGTGGTGTCGGTTCTGCTGTATCAGTTTGATTGAGAGTCTGATTCTGAAACTCCGGTAGAGCTTGAAGTTGGTAGAACCACCTTCGCAAGCTAGACTGGAGCAGGACATTTCAGAGTGGTCCGTTTTTACTGGTTTTGCTCTCTGTGTGTTGTGTGAGGGTGTACCAAGCTTGCTGGTAGGCGGGCAATAAGGACTGCGTTACGAGATGACATCACCTGGTAACGGAGAAAAGGGCTGGAATTCCAGTGAGGCTTTGCAGGCTGCTCAGAAAAAATGGTTTCTGTGGGAGAGAGTTTCTCCCTCTGGGCATTGTCCTCTGGGCTTTAGAACTCTGCAGACCGTTTACATGAACAAACAGCTACAACACACTAAAGGAAACGGAAAAGGCGGCGTAATAGTTCCCTGTTAAAATCAGTTGCAGCCAGAGCAGCAGAATTGGCCAATTGCCATTGTTCATTTCAATTGATATTTGTGTTATAATCCAACGTCCTTCAGTGAAAATGGATACATTCTCGCTTTCGGCCATTAAGCCTTTTAGTCCCTTTCGGTCCCTATGTACTTTCGCTCTAATGGTGGAAAAAAAACCCACTGCTGATTTATGCCATTCATTTTTTTAAAGGCACTTGTAAAATATCATCTCCAAATCATTTTTACTTTTAGTTTAAGGCCTGTATATGCTGTAGCCTGTTTCTCTGTTGATATACTCCGTCCATAGCGAGGTCATATTGAACAGACCTCGTAAAACGACCGTTCTTTATTGCCCAATGAAAGAGAAAGCGGACGGCTGGAGAAAAGGGTTGTGGGTAATATGTAGTCTTGGCTAGGTTGCGGTAATTCAGCTGTGAGATGCTGGATAAATGGATGTGTTTGGTTAAAGGCATGGAGGGAAATCCATTGGAAAGTGTTTTGGATTTTTCGGATCCAGTATTTGGTGGATAAACTCCTGCAGAAACACTGTAGAGTTCATCTGGGTTTCACTTTTTACCTTAATCCAGCTCTGAGACTAATGATTTTTGAGCAACAGACAAAAAGATGACGTGATCACATCATTTCTATAACGGCCCAGAAGACCAGACTCACTGCAAAATAAAAGAAGAGCTGCAAATGCAGAAAACACTTTCATCAAGATGACAACATATGTGCTCCATTTCACCAGTGCTCTGCAATATATCTAATATTTATCATGCTGTATGTTTACTTATTTTTACATATTTTAAGCCATATAGTAGAACTATATGACTATACTGGCAATCGTTTTTTATTCAGCAAAATTATTTTCTAATATAGTGAGATCATTTGACTTGATACAATTACATAAAACTGTCTAAAATTAGCTAACTAATAAGCTCCTCGGGCAAAAAAAAAAAAAAGATGGCGCTGCACAAGGATGATAGGGCTATAAATCCCTGCGGGGTGTGAGAGACGGGATCCATAGATTAGGAAGAGGTGCTACAGTGCAGTGAATGTCTCGTTCCATGTGTGGAAAATGGCTCCAAAGCAGATGTTAATGATTTGCTAAAAGGAGTGACTGCATTTGGGCGTGTCAAAGACCATAGTGTGAAGGAAGTAGCTGAATCTGCAGGTGTATGAAAGCGTACGGTCATACGGGTCTACCAGCAGTGGCTAAAATCCCAGTCTACTGGGAATTCTCCTCGGAATTGTGCCAGGGAAGGCATCCACCAAATCTGGACCAACTGCACAATGCAAGAGTGTCTGAACATTGATGTGGCCTACACCCAGAAATTTGTCCAGTCCATGCCAAATCCAATCCCAGCTGTTAGTGGTGCTTGTGGTGGTATTACATGCTAGTAGGTATGTAATATTGGATACACTACCACTCAAAAGTTTGGGGTCACTTGTCATTGTATTACAATCGTATAATTGTACTAACTCAGTACATTGTAGATTGGTTGCCGGCTACCTTTTAGCTATGAAAGACCTGCTACACTAAACTGAATGACATTACGACCTCTACTTGTACACGCTGTCTGCCTGCCCCTGCCTCGCCTGATGGAGCACTGACCTCCCAGTCTGCCGACAGCCGCTGCGTGACATAACTATTGTGGAAAGTGTTAAACAGATATGATTGAACTGAACTGCGTCTGAACTCGGTCCGCCCCGCACCGTCGCAACACTTATTAACGCGTCTGATCATGCCGACTGAATGAAAAGACCATACCGGCCAAAAGGTCATGGGGCCGATCGATAGACCACCCATTACTCTGTCATAAGCCTCCACTTAACTCCCATTACCCTGAGAGAGAATAGAAAGGCCCTATACTGCGGCAGCTGCTGCTGCTGAAATGAAAGAGCAGAACGCCGAGGTAAGAATGAAGTCATTTCTTTCTCTCTCTCTCTCTCTTTCTTTTTCTCTGGTTTGGGGTCAGTGCTGGCTGTCATACGAGCCAGGCAGCACTGGCCCGAGGGGCAAGCAAGGCCGCGTGGCAGCCAGCTAAACGGTGGCCCAGTGCACGACTGAACAAAAAAGTAGGGCTAGGGCTTAATTGAGCAGAGTCGATATGAAAGGGGTCAATTTCCCGTTCAGTGTGAAGAGCTTTCAGGGTTATTTAACACTTAGGATACGTTTGAGAAGCACACTGTACAACTGTATAAGCTTTAGAGGCTTTCTGGGCCTGAAATTGACATTTCTGAGCCAACCCGTAGAACCAAGTCTTTGTCAATGCAAACAGAGTCATTCAGGGTGAGTTTGGTGTGAAATGGTTCAGATTTCTTTACAGTGGCCGTGATGGTCACCATGTCTACGACACAAATGCAAGCAAGGTCAGTTTATTTGTATAGCACCTTTTTATTCACGGCGGTAGTTCAAAGCGCTGCAGAGAAACACAGAAATATATACAAGTTGAAGAATAATAAATAAGCAAAGCTGAAGATGGCAAAGTACCGTAGAAACCTATAACCCATACAAAACCCATACGTATAACCATCCACAATGCCTCACATCTGAAAACCTATAACCAAATCTCACTAATTAAACAGATAATACTAATATTTTAGTCACAACAAATTCCAATAAGCAGAAAATGATAGCTTATTGTTTACTAGCAATTCCATATTTTTCACTGCCTCCTAATTTTGTTGTTCCCAAAATACTGTGCATAAAGGTTTAGGTTTGGGGTCTGAAGAACAACCTACATTACAAAACGTTCTTTCACACGTCGAGTGCAATTACACATTTCTACCAGCAAGATCTCCAGATCGTCAAATACTTACATAGTGCAGTTTTAAAGTCTATACAAAAACTAAATAAAACATTATTATAACATATAACCATTCACAATGCCTCACATCTGAAAACCTATAACCAAATCTCAGTAATTAGTCACAACAAATTCCAATAAGCAGAAAATTATAGCTTATTATTCACTAAGCTGAAAGGAGAACTAGAGCTTTTACACTGTGCGAGATCAAAAGAGATCAAAGTTTTTACACCACTAAATATATATTAGAGGTGGAGATATGGAGAAATATCATACTGTGGTACATCAAGAGTGTATGTGGTGTATCAGGATATGGACTGTTTCAGACTCTCATCAGTTGGAGCTGTTAAGTGTAAGTCTGTAGAGTCTTTGAGATCACCAACAACATCCGTTTAGCCCGGGTGTGTCCAAACCTTTGACTTTTGGTAGTGTATATCTCTTAATATGAGCAAATTTACTTGCCAATACAGCATGACAGAAAATGAATGAATGTAGAAATGAATGAATGAGTGAATGAAATCACTTAAAACAAGTAAATATGATTAGAAATATGATTAGAAATAAATTCAGTAATCTTATACGGAGCCTACAACAATCTCAAAATGGAGAACATAATATATATCAACTAGACATCAGATAATTTTACTTGCTAACATAGCATTTTTTGCCATGTAAGCAGTTAAATTCAGTATTTAATTTGTAATTTAGACCCTCATAAGCAAACTTATAAATATTGTATTTAAAAAAACAGCACAGTTTTGCAAGACTGCATGATCTAAACTGAAGTGTTTCCCAAATGTTCTCATTAAAATCTTTAGTAGTTGTATATACAATGTGAGCTATACACTGCAAGCCTGCCATCGAACCAGAGCTGTACCTCAACACTGGCGCAACCGGACCTAACGTGTACTGGACAAACTCGTCATGCTGACTGCATGCTGAGGCCCAGTTGACAATCAGCCCACTACTCAGTTTTCAATGCTCTGACTGAATTTGGAGCAATAATCAATGTTTAAATAGCTGCCTGTCCACCTGGAGATTTGGGGGTTGGGGAGGGGGACTCAAGAAGAGAAGGATGAAGGGGGAGTAGAGAAAGATAGAAAGAGAGAGAGACAGAGAGAGACAGAGTCAGAAAGTAAGCAGAAGACAGGGTGCTTTCACAAAAGAGCCTCCAGTCACACAAACACCACACAGCATTTGCATCCAAATGAAAGATTCGAGGATCTGGCAACCAGCAATCTCCCATAACCCCAGTAGACTAGTCACAAAGCAATGAGACGCATCCCGGCACCATCCCATATGGACTTTCAACCCCGAAGATTTTAAAAGAGCTCCCAGCGCGACTCGCTTCTTTCCACCGTCGAAATCGAAGACATCTGCTATCGACACCCATTACGGCCTCCCTTCAAATGCAAATCCGCAAAGCTGGAGGAGGAATATACAGTGAGTCTCTTTTTTCGGAGTGGCCCTCTCTGGAGAGTCAGAGTCTGTAAACAAGCAGGCCGAGAAAGAGATGAGACACGGTCGATTTGCATGGCGCACCTCGGGAGTGATTTGGGAGCTTTCAAGGCGCCAAAGGCACTAAGAGATGGCTTTTCCTGCACCTTCGGAGGCGAGGCAGAAGTCTGATTCGCTGTGGCGTTAAGAAAAACAATGGAAAGCGCCTCAACACTTCACAGTAGGAACACTGCGGTCAGTCAGCTTCGGGATGAGGTTGAGCGTAGACACAATCACGATGAACAGTAAATAAAAACATTCGAACCGAGAGAGCGGCGGCGCACCCTTAACGGGTTTCCCGGGGCCAGCCGGCCTCTCCGCTCAAGTGCCTGCCCTTGCTTATCAACAAGAGCTGGAAAAACAATGCAGGGACGGAGGGAGGGTGGGAGCGAGGGATGGGTTTCCTCTCTCCTCCGTCAGGCTTCACTGGGGTGTTTATCTTCGTTATGGCTCTCAAAACTTTTCCAAACTCATCTGTGCACTCCACGGCAGAGAGAGCCGTCTGAACGCTGAAACTGATGCGAAGGGTCCTACACTGTAATGGTACTGAGCTTACTGCAGCACTGAATGCAAAGAATAATAACCACTATAATAGTTATTATTATTATGGAATTCTGGTTTTAATATTGATGAACGATTTGGGGAAAATTGGGAATTGAGACTTGTCATGGAGTGACTCTGAATGGCAGCGGGTCATCTTCAGTGACGAGTCCCACTTTTGTCTTGGTGGAGACGATCAACGAATCCGTGTGTGGAGGCACCGTGGTCAGCACCAAGATGAACGGTTTGCTCTACCCCTACCTCCACCCCTGTGGTTTATAAAAAATATTATGTTTTTTATAAACCACTAATATCTATTTAATATCAAATTTGTTTCTTTAATGTCTCACAGAATACATATATAGTTACCTATACAGTCTATATAGTACTATATATCTGTCTAAATAATAAACAACACATCTGTGCCATGAACAAACAAGCTGAATATCAAGATCAGAGAGAACGGTCCAGAATTGTACTGTCCGTTTTGGAAAAGTTAAAGTAGAATTGAGGGCTTCATGCAGGAGCTGAAACTTCATGAGAACTTTCACATATGACTGTAGCCCAGTTGAATCCTCGTTTGAGCTAGTTTTGGAGATGCTACGCCATGCATGAAAAAAAAAAAATACTGCATAAACCTCCAAACGAGACAGATTCTCATGGCTGGTTTGAGAACTTCTGTAAAAACGGTTCTCGAGCAATCAAAACCATCACCATTTGAAAGTATGAGGCACTTTGAGCTGCATTTGTATGCCTAGAATGGGCTATAAATAAATAAAGTTGAATTAATAAAGTATTTCATTAGATGGTCCTCCATCAGTAGTCTAAGTACTAGCAGGTATGCTAATTAAAGCAATTCGCATCATGACCATCAATCACATGCAAGAACACCCGTCACCGTGTGCAAAGCGATAAACACGGCATCTACAGAAGTGGCGGTTTGTCTCTGAGACGGCGGGACCGTCTCTTTCAGGCAGTGGCGCAAAAACTGGTTAAGTGGCGTCTCTGTTTTTGATTCATCTTAATTGCCTTTCTTAATAATGGCGGTTTACTTTCGGAGGGGTGTCAAGTCTTCAAAGGCGCGGGAAGACGAGGAGACGGGAGCTCTTTGTAAACAAAGCGGATGTTTTGACTCGCCACAAAGCAGGCGGGTCTCCAGCGACGGGCTTGTAGCGGCTGAGGAGGCAGGAGCAATCACGTCATCAAAAACACTTCTACGAACGAAACCAAACGAAGATCGCAGACATAACGCACAGCGACGGGGCCACGCTGTTTACTTGTTTATATGCACTGAGATACGTCAAGGGCCAAAGGGCCCCTTTTTACAATACGTAGGACCCTCCCTGTTGATTAACACGGGTCGTTTAACACGGAGAGACGCGTCCTGCTTTTCTTTTGGCCTTCCTTTCCTTCCCTCCTCCCTACGCGTCTTTCAAGTTCTCCCCTTTATTTTGTCAGCGAGGCAATTAATTTCTGAAAAGCCTCAATGACTTGAGAGAGAGAGAGAGAGAGGGAGAGAGAGAGAGAGAGGGAGAGAGAGAGAGAGAGGGAGTTGGAAAAAAGTTGATCAAAAGAGCAAATTCTCATGCAGGACACATCACAGCTGCACTCAGACGCTGATCCCAGACTGTGTGGCGTATTTAGCTTGCTAGCGAGGTGCTCTCAGTAAAGCCGGGATCGATGGACCACCCTGCGTTTGATTCCCCAATTAGCTGTTGGACAACAGGGTCACTGCCCCGTGTCAGTGGCCCCCTTCCTTCTCCTCATTACAGTCAATAGGAGCATTAGATTAGCTGCCATTAAGCCTGGGAAGCTTCAGCCAAGCACATCTAACTGAAAGTATAAATTCGTAATCTCCGAATGAAGAAGACCTCACACTGTACTTCCTGGGTTTTAAGTTTAACCCTGATTTGCCCCTTTACGATGCATTTTCTGGAGATCAATCAGAAGATGAAGAAGTGATCTTGTGGTGTGAGTCAATCTTTAACCATTATTTTGCTTCAGGAGACTCACTTTCAGTTCCTCAAAGACACACACCTCCAAAGTTCAGTCTTAGAAGTTGGTTCAGCATTACCTGCTTCTTCTCACCATCCAAATAACCCCAAACACATTCGGTGATGTTGAGGTTCTCGACTCTGGGGTGGTCAGTCCAGCATCTTCTTTGATTGCTATACATCCTTTCAGACCTTCATAGTGGAAGTGTCTTCTCACAGTGGAAGAAGGATGGACAGAACACCTGTGGATGTTCTCAGATCTGAACCAGTAGTGGAGCTTGATGTTCTCCTCTCTCTCAAAAACGAGCTGTTTATCTGATGGGGACAGTATTGGGGGTCTTCCAGGTGGTTGTCAGGAGTCCTATTTTCTCTTTAAACTTTGACCGAAAACATTCCAAAATTTTCAGAAGTTTGATTTGTACAACTGAAAACGTTCTGATATTTCCAATCATTTTATCTGTAGGATCGAAATTCAGATGACATTTTCAAAAAATGTTTGATCTTTATGGTTGAAACCCCCGAAAGTAGTTCATCAGCAATGACGTTTCAGGTGCGTGAATTAGGTTTCTTCTGTTTTAGTGCTGGCGCTACAAGGCTAATGTAGCTAACAACCATGCAAGCTTACGTTCTACCAATTAGCATGGTACTAACTACAGGTCTAAACCATCAAACTGTTCTCAGATTGTGTGGATCTCGAATAGACTTGTTTACATAGTTTCTGACATATTGCGGAAATATCTTGCCAAGTAAAATGATCTTTTATTTAGCTGATTTAGTTAAAAATGACCATACAAAAAAAGATATATATATTATATATTAAAAGATAATTTAATTTGGCTTACTAAAAATACTTGAGATTATAAATGACTAGAAATAACTACAAATAAGTTCATCAGTCTTAAAATTACCATACCATATATATATATATATATATATGGTATGGTAATTTTAAGACTGATGAACTTATTTGTAGTTATTTCTAGTCATTTATAATCTCAAGTATTTTTAGTAAGCCAAATTAACTCACAATATTAGCATGTAATTTGGCTTATTCTAAGAAACATGCTTGAAACAAGCCAAGTCATATGCCAATATAGTGAGAAAAATTGGCTTAATAAAAACACGTAAAACAAGGAGCCTATAAATGACTAAAAATGACCATACAACAAACTCAAAATGAAAAAATGAAGATATCAAATATATTAACTAAAAATAAGATCATTTTACTTGTAAAGATACAATTTTTTGCAGTACATGTATAAACATTGACTAAAAGTAGCTTTCTAATGTTATTAGCTATGCTAATATATTTTAGTCCGCATTGATGGATAACACTGTGTTATACAGCAACCTGATTTAGGCATCATGCTAATTGGTGGGCTATAAGCTTCCACTTCTTGTTAGCTATATTAGCCTTGTAGCTCTCAGAGACCAAACATGTTTCAGCTGATTTCCCTTCCTTTGCACCTTGTTGCTCTCCTACTCCTACATCAATCCATCCATCCATCCCTTCATCTTCCCCTCCATTCTCTCGACCTGCATTGTGCCGGGCCTAATTTGCCTGCAGCACTAAAAGCAAAGCGTCCGGCTCCTCAGATCCCTCTGATAATTCTATTGGATGCTTCTAATTAAAATCAATGAAGGCTATTACAGCAATTATCCCACCAAATGGGACTGTATTGTGTCGGCTCAATACATTTGGTAAATTCAGCCCGTCCTCTTATCTGGGAGATGGCACACGACTAACTACATGGTACCTGGAAACAAAAGCTAGGCGCAATGCCTCGCCTCGGGAAGGCAGGCGTGAAGGTTCCTTTGTGTCTCCAGGCCCCATCTCCCCGCCCCCAGCACTCGCGTTCAAGGAATACATGCCACTTGTGTGTTTCTGAATTGGGTCTCTTATTTGTGAAGAAGTGATGAGGTAATGTCACTGAAGAGATCAATGAGTGCTTAGCAGGAGGCCTGGTTTGGCCATGCAAAGGCTGAAGAGGTTAATCAGGAGTTCTCCAGTCATGTCTCTGTATTCTCTGCACTTTTAAAACAGTTTGCAGGTTCTGCAGCACAATAACTATTGATCTACAAAAGGTATAATCTAAGCTCCCCAGACAAAAAAAATTAGTCACCTTGTGTGTTTAAGGTGGGAGTAACTTCAGGCTAGTGCAGATGGTGCCCCACAAGAATGATGGGGCTATACATGCCTGCGGGGTGTGAGTGACGGGATCCATTGATTGAGTAGAGGTGCTACAGTGCAGTCAGTGTCTCGTTCCATGTGTGGAAAATGGCTCCAGAGCAGATGTTAATGATTGGCTAACAGGGGTGACTGCATTTGGGTTGATTGTAGATTCCCTTAAAACGTGTCTTTGGAGTGAGAATAGCATGTAGGACCAAATGTGGCATGTAGCACTCATATGAAATGAGTTGAAGATGATAAAAATAAATCAAACTAACAAAAAATAACAAAACTGGAAAAATTCCATCCCCGTTGCTACAATACACATTTACAAAGTCACATTTAGTTACACTTCTACTGAGCCTGTTTGCTAGCAAGTGTTATCGTATTGCTCTGGTTGCAGAAAATAATCTGTGATTTGTTATTTAGCCTACATTTGCACTTTTGTATTGAATTTCTAAAAGGAAATGATAATATAAAAATCTAGCCACACAGATAAACTACAACAGGCTAATGGCGCAGAAGCTAACAAGCTAGATAAGACAACTAGTTTGCAATAATTCAATAATACAGCAGGACAAGATGATGACTGACAATCCATCTCTGAATCAAAGATGCTTTCGATCCTTTCAGCTTCCACGATACAAATTCTACTACAGTTTCATTACGACAAGGAGCGTCTCAGGTTTCAGGGATTTTCAGAGGCACTTCAGCAGGTCAGCTGTCATTCCAGCTTATTGATGTCATTCCAAAATGTCAAGGAATGTCCTGAAAACAATCCTGCAGGTGCACATAGTACTGAGTATTATATTTGGTCCATACCTCATACAGAGTGATGATGCCGTTGGTCTCATTGGGAGCCTTCCACTGCATGAAGATCTTCTCCTCATACGGGCCGGTCTGGATGGACTCCATAGGAACGGGACCGGGCACTGCAGAAACACGGACATGCACAATTACCATCTTCAACTGTTTAAAGACCACAAGACAGACAGAGAGACAGATAGACAGACAGACAGACAGACAGACTTACACACAGATGGATAGATAGATAGATAGAAAGATAAATAGATAGATAGATAGAAGGACAGACGGACAGACGGACAGACGGACAGTCGGATGGCTGGACAGAGACAGACAGACAGATAAACAGATGGATGGAAAGATGGACAGATGAATGGATGAACAGATAGACATACAGATGATAGATAGATAGAAAGACAGAAAGACAGACACACACAGACGGATAGATAGATAGATAGATAGATAGATAGATAGATAGATAGATAGATAGATAGATAATGAATGGACAGATGGACGGAGAGATGGACGGATGGACAGACAGACAGATAAATAGATGGATGGAAAGATGGACAGATGAATGGATGAACAGATAGACATACAGATGGATAGATAGAAAGACAGAAAGACAGTCAGACAGACAGACATACACACAGATAGATAGATAGATAGATAGATAGATAGATAGATAGATAGATGGATAGATAGAAGCACAGATGGACGGACAGACAGACAGACAGAGACAGACAGACAGATAGATAAATATGGATGGAAAGATGAATGGATGAACAGATAGACATACAGATAGACAGATAGATAGGTCAAGGTCAAGAGGCTTTTATTGTCATTCCATCCATTTACAAGTACACAGCGGAGTGAAATTACGTTCCTCCAGGAACAAGGTGCATCATGGAACAAAAGAGTACAAGGTGCAACGTGCAGACATACGTGTGTAAACAAAAATTAAACTAGAAAACAACAATAAATACGATAAATCAAACAGACGGTAGACACAGTGAACAGGCAGGACAGTGCAGCACTCATTTCAGACATGAGGTAGTACAATAAGGTGCAGAGAGCTTTAACATGCTGTGATCTGTGAGTGATAACACACGTACACACAGCAGTTACCGCAGTGTTAGCAGATAGTTTTTAAGATCACAGTCTACCAGTAAGTTAAAGTCCTGATTGATGCTAACAGCTGTACAGCTACTTCATGAAGTTTCTGCAGTGTGTTTACTCTCCTCTGAGGAGCTCGGCAGTACAGCGCCACACGGCTCTCTCACAACTACGGAATCTGAAAACAAACACCTTCGCTTTCAGCCCAACAGCTCTGATACTCGGCGGAGCAGCATCTATTAATACGGAGTGATTTGGGTGTTTTTAGAAGGAGCGTGACGTAGAATGACAGTGTTGCTGGGCAGAAGGTGAAGTGAGGCGAGCAGACAGTGGCTGACTGGATCTGTGAAACTATGTCAAACACACCTCAGCCCGCAGTGAAGGAGTGTGAATTGTAACAGCTTTTCTGAGACTCTTCCCTTCAGCTCAGAGAGGTGATAACGAGCGCTACCACTACAACTCCGTCTGCACGTGAGAGAGTCGGCCTGCTCCTGCGTGTTTTACTACCTGTCTCCGCATTCCTGCCGTATTTAATACCGCTAACACTCTCCGCTCTGCTTTCAAGGTGACAGACAGGAATAAAAGATGCTTTAGCTCTGTTTATGTCTCGTTCTGACTTAAAGGGCCAATATCCTACATTTGCAGTGTCATGTTTCTTTCCCTGGAGTTCTACTTAAGGAATTTGCAGGGTGTTATGTTACCATGAAGGACCTTATTTCATGTTTAATGCAATGATTTTCCAAGCTTTTCTTTTCCCCTTAGACTTAAACAGGCTGTTACTGTGCCTTTAAGACTGATACTGTATATGGAAAGGAGCTATGCTCTGATTGGTTGTGCCTTTTTCAAAAAGCAGAGCCGAGGCCCTGCGTAAATGGGTGAGGCTAAACTGCTGTAGGCTGAATAGGCGGATGCATGTAAACGTGTTGGCTTCTGTGACATCACAAAAAAAAAACTGATCTGATTCTGGTGATTCTGGGAGACAGTTTTCATTCATATGGGCCCTTTAAAGTCACCAAAACTACATATCCCAGCAGCCCACCCTCTTAAGTAAAACATTGCATCAGAACATTCCGATTTTCGGTTTGTGTGCATCTTCATAAGCTCACCAGACAAGTCCCCTGTGACTGAAACGTACCTAACAGCGTGTAATTCCTCCACGAGCACCAATAACAGCTGTGATTGGATTTGGCCTGGACTGGACAAGTTTCTGGATGTAGGCCACATACGTTCAGACACTCTCGCATCAAAGAATTGGGCCAGTTGGTTCCAGATTTGGTGGATGCCTTCCCTGGCACAATTCCAAGGAGAATTCCCTGTAGACTGGGATTTTAGCCACTGCTGGTAGACCTGCATGACCGTACCCTTCCATACACCTGCAGATTCAGCTACTTCCTTCACACTATGGTCTTTAGTCTTTCATTAACATCTGCTCTGGAGCCTTTTTCCACACATGGAACGAGACATTCACTGCACTGTAGCACCTCTTCTCAATCTATGGATCCCGTCACACACACCCCGCAGGTATTTATAGCCCCATCATCCTCGTGCAGCGCCATCTGCAGGAGCCTGAAGTTACTACCACCTTAAACATGCAAGGTGACTCATTTTTTGTGTGGTGAGCTTACATACATTATTAAAAACAAAACAGATGCTCCTAATGTTGTCAATACTGATCCTAGTAAACCTGTATGCTACTAAAGTGCTTCTGGTGCTGTTAAATTGTATTTCAAACCTTGCTCTGATAACTTTATCTGCTATGATGCTGTTAGAGCCAAGCTAATGAGGCACTGCTGGATTTCAAGTTACTTTTAGCAGCTGCTGGAAAACAGGAAATGTTGTTAGGTGTACGTGTTAGTAGCTCATTCTCTAATCCTGCTTCTGGCCATACACCATGAGGATGAGGGCAACTTTTTCTAACTCTAAAAAGTTCATTTAGCTTTCATTTCACTGCAGCTGAATCACAGTGAAGCATGGTGGAGCTCCCAAAACACAGCAGCAGTCAAATTAAGCTTAACATAATATAAGGAGAACTGGGGAGGAGGGAGGATGGAAGCTCTCTGTCTCGCTCTCTTCCTCTTTCTCTCCCTCAGCACTAGCAGGAAAAATGGGGTATATGGACCCTATACCACCCCACAAAAAATGGGTACCTTTTGCCCAGGAGCTCCCTCGCTCTCTCAGCAGTAGCAGTCAACATGGGGCGCCTTTTGCAGAGGCATATGGACCCTATACCAACCCCCTAAAAATGGGTACCTTTTGCCCAGGAGCTCCCTCCCTCTCTCTCTCTCTCTCTCTCTCTCTCTCTCTCAGCAGTAGCAGTCAATAGGGGCATATGTACCCTATACCACACCCCAAAAGTGAGGTACCTTTTGCAGAGGCATATGGACCCTATACCACCCCCCCCAAAAAGAGGGGTGCCTTTTGCAGAGGCATATGGACCCTATACCACCCCCCAAAAGAGGGGTGCCTTTTGCAGAGGCATATGGACCCTATACCACACCCCAAAAGCGAGGTACCTTTTGCAGAGGCAAATGGACCCTATACCACACCCCCCAAAAAGAGGGGTGCCTTTTGCAGAGGCATATGGACCCTATACCACCCCCCCAAAAAGAGGGGTGCCTTTTGCAGAGGCATATGGACCCTATACCACCCCCCCCAAAAAGAGGGGTGTCTTTTGCAGAGGTATACGGACCCTATACCACTCCCAAAAAATGGGGCACCTTTTGCACAGACATATGGACCCTATACGCCCCCAAAAACATATAACATTAAAGCCTCAAACACAGCAGTGTTTTACCATCATTGACCAGATATCGGTTCAGTCTATTGTATTTGTATTGGCCGCTAGTTAAAAACCACTTCCACCGAATGGATGCGTTATTCACCCGGACGTACAGCCAATGTTTATGTTTACACAAACGTTCTGATTGGGTCTATAGCTCATCCAACTGAGATGCAGTACTAAAACTGTTAGGAGGATTGCTGACAAAGCTAGGAAGTAGGGATGCAGTACTCGAGTCCAATCTTGGGAGCGTAAATTAATGGTCTCCGTCTCAACTCCACATTTGGACTCTGTTCTCTGGATCAGTTCAGCACGGTGCTCCTGTCTGAGGTCACTGGAAGCATCATTACTGATCATCACCAAAACCTTCAAACAGAATAAATCAGGCCTTTGTCTGCATGTTCAAATGTGCTCTGCTGGTTGTGGGTCTAACTGATCTTCCTGTGAGGCTTAACTGGGACTTCAGTTATAACTGGGGCTTATTCATTTGTTGATATTCATTGGTTCCAAAATTCAAAGATCCCCTGAAGGCATAAAGGGAAGTTTATTATTACTACTTATTTATTTATTATAATGATTTATTATTATTATATTATAGTAATAGTATTATAGTAATATAATATCATTTATTATTACTATTATTATTACTATGCTCTTAATAATAAAATGTGTTTAACAATAAAAAAGGACGTTTGTGGTTTGTGGTTTTATATTCAATAGGCCTTTTCATTTCCAAAAGTTACAATGCATAGTTTGACTATGATGTAGTAATAATTAATAATATTTCAGACTTTACATTATTAAAATTCAGCCTTATTTATTTCTAATGTATTTCTTGTGTAATGAGTGATAATGAATTTACTACAAATTAATTTCAGTTTCTATTTATTTGTTTGTTTGTTTTTTTTTCAGGGAAATCTTAATCTGGTCAACAACATGCTATTATTTTCAAAATATAAATATAACCAGCAAAAAAAAACAAAACTGTAATTAAAAATATAAATATACCCTCGGGGGCCCCTTCATTGGCCTGGGGACCCAAGCAGTTGTCTGCTTTGCAAGTTGCCTGGTGGCAAGCGGTGCCTCTGTGCATAATAGACTTTCCTTTCTTACAAAGTACTGGCATCTGTCTGTCTATTACNAATATAAATATACCCTCGGGGGCCCCTTCATTGGCCTGGGGACCCAAGCAGTTGTCTGCTTTGCAAGTTGCCTGGTGGCAAGCGGTGCCTCTGTGCATAATAGACTTTCCTTTCTTACAAAGTACTGGCGTCTGTCTGTCTATTACCTATTATGAGCTGGACGACTTTTTGACAAGCAGTTTTGCCTATTTCTGTTGGTCTATTCATCATGAACTTTTTTACACATTGTAAACAGCTACTGCTGTGTTCAAATGATGCATAAAATGAAAAAACAAAAATGGATATTATTTTCTTTGGACAGAGATAAAAAACATATATACATATTACTTTTATTACCATAAAAATAAAAATATATAAAAATAACTTTTTTTTAAATTCACATGAGAGGAAATTTATTAAACCCATGGCTGCATCACTGAACGTTTCCCCAAAATACGTAAATCAAAAAAATCTTTTTTTAATCATTTTTGTTGATGTTTACTTTTCGACATAATTCGAAAATAACAGCTGCTTTTTTACATTGTCTTTAATTTTATGATGAATAGACCAATAGAAATGGAACAGAATTATTCAAGGGAAAAAATCCATTATTTCCAGTACATGCTGAAGACGTTTTTGGCTCCTCCTGTAAAGTTACCAGCTTGGAGGAAGTTTTATGGCCAATGGTGAACCACCTCTGGAAAAAAGGCAACTTTTTAAAGCTAGGGCTCGGCTTAATCAGGGTCAGAGTACCTGGTCGGCTACGGTTGGTAGTCCTATAAATATAGTTCAAACATGGAGAAAAAAAAACAATGAAAATACATAACCAGAATCAACGCCTGGCCCAGCGAGGGTTAATTCTAAAGCCTGCTGGAGGTTGCCTGAGGCTACGCCCTGAGACACTATTTCTCTCTCATCTGTGCGTTAGGTAGCGTCTTTGACTCCACTGTTGGCGATGACACGGTAATTAGGCCCATTTCTCACAGTCAGAGCAAAGAGAGCTAATGACTTAGCTAAACGGCCATTTAGCCCAACTTAGCAGCCTTAGTGCTGCTGTTTGCCCAGCGCTAAGTCGTAGCTAATTGGGAGGGCAGATTAAAAAGATGAGCATGGCAGGTCTGTAATGGGTCTGACAGTGGAGACCCCCTCAGGCAATCGTGGATTAGCCCGCTAGCAGCCTCGGCGAGCTCCTTTGTGAGGGAAAGGAATTAAGGTATCTTTCCATTAGCCATTGTCTGCGCAATTTCGCATGGTAAATTAAGTGCGTGAGCTCAAAGAAGTAATGCAATACAGTTAAATTCACAAGATAATTCCGTGTTTTGAGCTGCACACATATCTATTCATAATTTACCCCACATATAAAGACTCCCAAATGTTTTTCTATCACTTTTGATAGAACGAGTCCTTCTATTCCAGGTCAAGAAAGCTTTTCACCCCTGAGATTTGGCTTCAGCTAGACAAAGCTAAGGTGATCATTTATATTTCAGCCACACAGTTTGATTCTAACTTCAATAAAACCTAATTAGCCTTAATTGGGCCTTGGCTCTAAGCATATTATGTCACAGTTACAATGGAATACAATTAGATCTAAGCGCCAGTCCGCCGTTATGTCTCTTCAACGTCTGCGCGTATGCGTGACAGTAAAATGCCACAGTTAATCAAAAGCTCATTAGCTTCCTGTGCAAGCCTCTGAATGCCATGTTTCATGATATTAGACCTCCTCCTCCTCCTTATTCTTCTTTTCCCCCTACTCTCTTTCCTCTCTACCCCAATCAAACAGCGACCCTGACTTTTAATAACCTGACTGATTGCTCTCATTTCTTTTTCCTTTACACAGTGAAACTTTCACACAACTTTCCTGGCTTGAAACTTGAGTCATACACCAATCAGCCATGACATTAAAGTAGTATCTACACCCACTGTATCAGCTCCACTGACCATATAGGAGCACTCTGTAGTTGTACAGTTCCAGACTGTAGTCCATCTGTTCCTCTGTATACTTTATTACCCTGTTCTTCAATGGTCAGGACCCCCACAGGACCACCACAGAGCAGGGATTATGTGGGTGGTGGATCATTCTCAGCACCGCAGTGACCCTGACGTGGTGCTGGTGTGAGTGGAACCGGGGTGGTTGTTACAGCGTAGTGGGTTACACCGCTGTCCTCCATGTTGCAGACTGGACTTTGATTCCCCACCTGGGCAACCACCCTGCACCACACCAATGAGAGTCTTTGGACAAGACTCCTAACACTACCTTCACATACCTGTGTAAATGTATTGTAAACTGGGACACTCTGGATAACAGCTGGTCTACGAAATTCTGTAGGTGTAGAGGCAGTGCTGCTGGACATCTCAGTGTCACTGCTGGACTGGGAATCGTCCACCACCAAAACTATCCAGCACAACACTGTTGTGTGACCACTGATGAAGGACTAGCGGATGACCGACATTGCGATGTTCAGCAGAAGATGAGCTATCGTCTCTTACTGTACATCTACAAGGTGGACCAGCAAGGTAGGAGTGTCTAATAGAGTGGACAGTGAGTGGACACAGTGTTTAAACACTCCAGCAGCACTGCTGTGTCTGATCTACTCACACCAGCACAACACACACTAACACACCACCACCATGTCAGTGTCACTGCAGTGCTGAGAATGATCCACCACCCGAAACGATCCAGCCAACGGCGTCCTGTGGGCAGTGTCCTGTGACCACTGATGAAGGACTAGAGGATGACCAACACAAACTGTGCAGCAGCAGATGAGCTATCGTCTCTTACTGTACATCTACAAGGTGGAGCAGCAAGGTAGGAGTGTCTAATAGAGTGGACAGTGAGTGGACACAGTGTTTAAACACTCCAGCAGCACTGCTGTGTCTGATCCACTCACACCAGCACAACACACACTAACACACCACCACCACGTCAGTGACACTGCAGTGCTGAGAATGATCCACCACCTGAAACGATCCAGCCAACGGCGTCCTGTGGGCAGGGTCCTGTGGGCAGCGTCCTGTGGGCAGCATGAAGGACTAGAGGATGACCAACACTGCAGTGTGCAGCAGCAGATGAGCTATCGTCTCTGTACATCTACAGTACAAGGTGGAGCAGCAAGGTAGGAGTGTCTAATAGAGTGGACACAAACTCCAGCAGCAACATCTGCAAGCGAGTCAACTTCATGCAACCGGTTTCCTGTAATGGCCACCCATTTAAAGCAAAGATTTTACTGGATCAGTGTTTACTGGGCAGTACTGGCGCTAACAGCTAGGCTAACATGCACAGAGAAGGCTGCTTTAGCTTGTTGGTGAGCAGATTTCAGGAGAAGCCCTCGCTGGTGTTGTTGTTTACCTAATAAGGTGAGAGCTGCCGCTTTGGCCCTCATGCTAATTTCTCCCTCCTGCAATTATCCCCATATAAGGTCACACAGAGAGATGATAGGTTCTGCTTTACAAATGAAATGTTGCAGATGTCCGTCAATTTGCGAACACAAAGGCCAGCAATTATGGGTTTTCATATGCAAAAGGAAGGATAAAAAACCAGAAAGACAACCTCAGGAACACAAGAGAGATGAGGAGATGTTGAATAACCGAGAGCGAGAGCGAGAGAGAGAGCGATCCATATCAAAACAAACTCCCCGGCACAAGATGAAGACAAAGAAACGTTTTGTACGAACCCGCATGATGGGCTCTAATCTCATAAGCCTAAACCCTGCCTCGATTCTCCGCCTATTTTACCTTTTTTCTCGTCTTTATTGCGCACTGTTTAAAAACAAGCTGAAAGAAATTAATTGTAAATGGATGCCGAGCGCGCCGCGTACCCTCCGGGAAATTTTCGAATTAAGCGCTGCTCGAAAAAAGCGCCCCCGTCTCAGTCTGGGAAACATTGTTTCCGTTTGGAGGCCGTGAAGCAATAACGCGGCCGGGCGACGGGATTTCCTTTTAACTAAAACACATCAAATGAGAGAAAAAGATTAGATGAGAGAGGCTTTCATCAGCTCTGTGTGTGGAGCTCCATATTGCTTCATTCCTTTTATTAATGAATTGATTTATTTATTTATTTATTTATTGGGCTAGTTAGAAATGATGGGCTAGTTAAAATGGTGGGCTAGATAAAGAATTGGTGGGATAGTGAAAGAATGGTGGGCTACTTTAAGAAGAGTGGGCTGGTTAAGGGACAGTAGACTAGTTTAAGAATGGTGGGCTAGTGAAAGAATGGTGGGCTAATTTAAAGTGGTGGGCTAGTGAAAGAATGGTGGGCTAATTTAAAGTGGTGGGCTAATTTAAAAGTGGTGGGCTAATTAAAAATGGTGGGCTAATTAAAAACGGGTGGGCTAATTAAAGAACAGTGGGCTAGTTTTAAAGTGGTGGGCTAGTTAAAAAATGGTGGGCTAGTTAAAGAATGGTGGGCTTGTTCAAGAAATGTGGGCTAGTTAAAGAACTATGGGCGAGTTAAAGAACTGTGGGCTAGTTAAAGAACTATGGGTGAGTTACAGAACTGCGGGCTAGTTAAAGAACCGTGGACTAGTTAATGAACTATGGGCTAGTTAAAGAACTGTGGGCTAGTTAAAGAATGGTAGGCTAGTTAAAGAACTATGGGCTAGTTAAAGAACTGTGTGCTAGTTAAAGAATGGTAGGCTAGTTAAGGAACCATGGGCTAGTTTAAGAACAATAGGCTAGTTTAAGAACAGTGCGCCAGTTTAAGAACAGTGCACTAGTTTAAGAACAGTGGGCTAGTTTAAGAACAGTGCACTAGTTTAAGAACAGTAGGCTAGTTTAAGAACAGTGGGCTAGTTTAAGAACAGTAGGCTAGTTTAAGAACAGTAGGCTAGTTTAAGAACAGTGCACTAGTTTAGGAACAGTAGGCTAGTTTAAGAACAGTGCACTAGTTTAAGAACAGTAGGCTAGTTTAAGAACAGTGTGCTAGTTTAAGAACAGTGCGCTAGTTTAAGAACAGTGGGCTAGTTTAAGAACAGTAGGCTAGTTTAAGAACAGTAGGCTAGTTTAAGAACAGTGCGCTAGTTTAAGAACAGTGCGCTAGTTTAAGAACAGTAGGCTAGTTTAAGAACAGTGGGCTAGTTTAAGAACAGTGGGCTAGTTTAAGAACAGTGCACTAGTTTAAGAACAGTAGGCTAGTTTAAGAACAGTGGGCTAGTTTAAGAACAGTAGGCTAGTTTAAGAACAGTAGGCTAGTTTAAGAACAGTGGGCTAGTTTAAGAACAGTGCACTAGTTTAAGAACAGTGGGCTAGTTTAAGAACAGTAGGCTAGTTTAAGAACAGTAGGCTAGTTTAAGAACAGTAGGCTAGTTTAAGAACAGTGGGCTAGTTTAGGAATGGTGAGCTAGAAATTAATTGTAAATGGATGCCGAGTGCTCTGCGTACCTTCTGGGAAATTTTTGATTTAAGCGCCGCTCGAAAAGCCCCCAACCCCCCCGCCGGCCCCCCATCTCAATCTGGGAAACATTGTTTCTGTTTGGAGGCTGTGAAGCAATAACGCGGCCGGGCGACAGGATTTCCTTTTAACTAAAACACATCAAATGAGAGAAAAAGATTAGACGAGAGAGGCTTTCATCAGCTCTGTTTGTGGAGCTCCATATTGCTTCATTCCTTTTATTTATTTATTTATTTATTTATGTGTTTATTTATATATTTATTTATGTAGGAAGAAAGGAGCAAGTTTCCGTCTTATGTTCCTTTGAGTACGCCCAATGAAACTGATAGGGTCTAAATTTCCCCGGCTTATGCCTCACACAAGTCCGGGAAGAAAGAAAAGTTAGAGCTGTCTGTGTTGTTTATGCGCAAGGTTTATGATTATGCGACTTACCGTACAACATCCTGGCATATTAACGCAGCTTAATAATAACCTGTTTCTTTTTAACACATGGCTTCTTTTTCACGTTCAGTTGTTTCGTTTTCTCATTACAGCGACAGCCTGATATAGTAAGTGAAGAGATCAGAGCCGCATTAAAATGAATACACGCCGATAAACGTCAAAACACCAGTGGCGCTACTGAATAATGGATAATCTAACTTTTGTCACTGATTTAAATTGTCAACACTGTTTATGTAACCAATTCATCAGAAAAAGCTTTCATTTTTATTGTTGGAAGAAAAAAACCTGTAATTTGCTCACACGCATCTCTTCATCTCTTCATCTTGTCATTCTCTAAACAAATGACACATGATGCAGTTTCTACTTATGAATGCAGTTCATGCTTAATTAATTCTGTCATTCGTCTCAGTCGTCTGCAGTTTATTCAATTAATTTGTTAATGCTGTTATCTTATTGCTATATATACATACCGTTAGCTTTCACCATGCAGCATGTATTACAGCAACATGCTCCACTACATCGTTTCCATTTCTACACTAGAAGAACAAACTGGCTCCTGTTCCCAATTCCTAGATGTGTGTTAGTTTGTGCATTGTCTTAAAATAGTGTCATTTTGCATTAAATGGACCCTGCAGAGAAAAGATGCTCCAGGTACAGAATGGTGGGCTAGTTAAAGGACGGTGGGCTACTGAAAGAATGGTGGGCTAGTTGAAGAATGGTGGGCTAGTGAAAGAATGGTGGGATAGTTGAGGAATGGTGGGTTGGTGAAATAATGGTGGGCTAGTTGAAGACTGGTGGGCTAGTGAAATAATGGTGGCCTAGTTGAAGAATGGTGGGCTAGTGAAAGAATGGTGGGATAGTTGAAGAATGGTGGGTTGGTGAAATAATGGTGGGCTAGTTGAAGAATGGTGGGCTAGTGAAATAATGGTGGGCTAGTTGAAGAATGGTGGGCTAGTGAAAGAATGGTGGGATAGTTGAAGAATGGTTGGTTGGTGAAATAATGGTGGGCTAGTTGAAGAATGGTGGGCTAGTGAAAGAATGGTGGGCTAGTGGAAGAATGGTGGGCTAGTATAGTTAAAAATGGTGGGCTAGTGAAAGAATGGTGGGCTAGTGGAAGAATGGTGGTCTAGTAAAGTTAAAAATGGTGGGCTAGTGGAAGAATGGTGGGCTAGTGAAAGAATGGTGGGCTAGTGGAAGAATGGTGGGCTAGTGAAAGAATGGTGGTCTAGTAAAGTTAAAAATGGTGGGCTAGTGGAAGAATGGTGGGGTAGTGAAAGAATGGTGGGCTAGTGGAAGAATGGTGGGCTAGTGAAAGAATGGTGGTCTAGTAAAGTTAAAAATGGTGGGCTAGTGGAAGAATGGTGGGGTAGTGAAAGAATGGTGGGCTAGTGGAAGAATGGTGGGCTAGTGAAAGAATGGTGGTCTAGTAAAGTTAAAAATGGTGGGCTAGTGGAAGAATGGTGGGGTAGTGAAAGAATGGTGGGCTAGTGGAAGAATGGTGGGCTAGTGAAAGAATGGTGGTCTAGTAAAGTTAAAAATGGTGGGCTAGTGGATGAATGGTGTGCTAGTAAAGTTAAAATGGTGGGCTAGTGGAAGCATGGTGGGCTAGTAAAGTTAAAAATGGTGGTCTAGTAAAGTTAAAAATGGTGGGCTAGTGGAAGAATGGTGGGGTAGTGAAAGAATGGTGGGCTAGTGGAAGAATGGTGGGCTAGTGAAAGAATGGTGGTCTAGTAAAGTTAAAAATGGTGGGCTAGTGGATGAATGGTGTGCTAGTAAAGTTAAAATGGTGGGCTAGTGGAAGCATGGTGGTCTAGTAAAGTTAAAAATGGTGGGCTAGTGGATGAATGGTGGTCTAGTAAAGTTAAAAATGGTGGGCTAGTGGATGAATGGTGGTCTAGTAAAGTTAAAAATGGTGGGCTAGTGGATGAATGGTGGGCCAGTGAAAGAATGTAAAAGATGCGTTTAACCAAGCAATAATGGATTTAATGTTGCTGCTGTAATGTTACCGCTCCGGTTATATACCGTTACTCTGTAACTTTCACCGTGTAACATGTATTAAAGCGACAAGCTCCTTTACACCATTTCCATTTGTGTGCTATAAGAACAAAACTGGCTCCTGTTCCACACGTGTGATGCATCCTCCTACCCTCCTGCACAAAAATGGTTTAATTTCAGGTTAAACGGAAGCTGCTGAGAAAAGATGCTCCAGCCCCATCACACACGGCGCAGGCACTCGCTCGACATCCTAATTTATCCGTTTACAAGCGCAACACAAAAGCAAGAGGTGGCCAGAGGCCAGTGCTGAATAGCCTTGCCCATTTGCTCAGTAAATGGTGGGCACTTGGCTCTGAAAGACTGCAGAGATCTGCGCAGAGCTCCATTCACGCCAACCTGCAAGAGCTTCCGCACAAAGGCCGGAAAACAAAACGGGAGAATTCTCAAGTCGCACAAGAACCAGCCTTAAGTGCTGCTTAAGCGAAGGCTAAGATGAAGCTGGCAAACGGAAACCACCCAACCTTTCCCTCTCCACAACAATGAAAGCTACGAGTTGTAAAGCCAATTAGCCTGTGGCGGCTCCGACTTAGCGCGGGCCATTATGCCGCATTCCCTAATGTAGGATATTAGGCATCAAAGGAACTGAAATAGGCCACGTTCTGCCTTCCTATCGATGGGCTGCTCTCCTCCACTCAAATAACACAGTTGTTTCTTCCTGTTAAGGGTTGATGTTAGTTTACTTTTTCTTCGTCCTTACCCATCACCACTCCCCCCATCCCCCCGCACCCCCGCCTCAGGCTTTCCATGAAAGACTCAGCAGTATAAAAGGCTTTACTTATTTTGCAGCCGGCCTGATTGCCAGCAACAAGCTTTCATGGTTCCTGTATCAAACAAACCTTCCGCTTTGATGTGCTGGCTTTGACCTTCCAGCAAACAGATATCCTTTCTGTACGGAAGACGAGCCGGCCCGCAATCAACCAATCTTTCATGCCGCTGACAATTACAGCCATACATACAGAGCATCTCATCACAGGAAACGATGATGATTCTTATTAAATCCCGATAACTCCCGTTTTCGGCGCCTGGCTCTCTCCACGGCAGGCGGAGCGCGGTAGCGTGACCTTCGCCTGCGTCAAATTAATTGGAGTCGTCGTGCAAAATTTGGCTGTAAACGATCTCACTCCGGACCTTTGTTAAAACGCGTCCTTGAGGTGGGCGAGTGGGAGAAGGCGTGGAGCCGGAGCCGATCGCGTTTGCTTTCCTAAACAAGCCGCTGCTGGGCTGACGCTGATCGCTATTGACATCTTACCGCGATGAGAAGGTGGGGATTTGTGAGAGTCATTATGCTTAATGAAAACTAATACAGGAATGAAAACCCTGGAACAACATAAAGGGCAATGAATTCCATCAATGTTCCTAAATTTCTGTTGGCTGTTTTGGTGCGGTTCATTGGAGGGGGTGATTCAGGGGTGGGAACCAGGGGTCTCCATGTCTACAACACTAATATAAACATTGTATTTACTATCAAACCCAGCAGTGAACCTACACGTGTCTACGGAGTGTTTATATGGAATGCTGATGGAGGTAAAATAGTGGAAAACCTGGAATAATAATAATAAGTGCTAATTGGGAAATGAAAGCTTTAGCGCAAGTTCTGCCAGGAACTACGTCACTCATTCATTCACTACTCTGGCCAATCGCAATGCGCCACCCCCCAGGAAGCAGGCTCCACACTTGGCCTCCATATCCAGCAGGATCTGCAAGGGTCCGCTTCAAGACCCAGGCCCAGTCCTAAGACTCCTTAGTTCAACTATTGTCAAATTGTACACGTTATAGAAGATTAATATCGTTTTCCATCTCATGATTAATAATAAAGTGTAATTATCTATTTATTGTTATTTCTCATCCATATCTGATTTTTAAAATCCATATTAAGATTGTTCAACTGCTACGCACATATACATACATCCATTTAGACATCTAAATGGATGTTGTTGGTGATCTTAAAGACTCTACAGTCTTCCACTTAACAGCTCCAACTGATGAGAGTCTGAAACAGTCCATATCCTGATATACCACATATACTCTTGATGTACCACAGTATGATATTTCTCCATATCTCCACCTCTAATATATATTTAGTGGTGTAAAAACTTTGATCTCTTTTTCTGCAGAGTGTAAAAGCTCTAGTTCTCCTTTCAGTTTAGTGAATATTCATGATGGACCGACCAATAGAATTGCTCCAAACCTGCTTAGTAATAAACCTTGTTCTATCAGCCTCCACTGCAGGTTAAGAAAGCTGGTTCATCCTCTTCCATATTGTAGGTTTTTAAGGTGGACTGTATAATTCCATGAGTGCTATTTTATAGTTTGATGTCTTCACTTTTATTGTAACTAACATAAGGAGAACCTTCTATGA
>CM067476.1:38164681-38184681 GCA_034552555.1 Semaprochilodus insignis
GGTATATATATATACATATATATATATATATATATATATATATATATATATATATATATATATATAAACAAATAAGTACATGGATATATGAATGAATACATAAATAAATACATATATTAATAAATAAATAACAGTGTAGAGTGAAATATTGTATTATAATTGGGAACATGAATAAATAATACATAATATATACTGTACTGTAAATTATTCATGACTGTTTATGGTACACAGAACTACACAAATGTTATAAATAGACCTCAGATAATAAAAAAAAAAAAATCAAATGCAAGGAAACTATAGAGTAACTGAACTGTCATTACTGCTGCCGTCTAGGCATTTTTAGACAGTTTGCGCAGTTTATGGCCTGTGTGCATAGAAAAACGTAGAACACATCTCTCTACCTCAAGCATATACCTGTACTGAGAGGATTGTGGGAAGATCATGTAAAAATATTAGGCTCAGTAAAAAAAAAAAAAAACTAAATAAAAACGTGCATTAAAATGAGGATATGGGGTTTGACCAGGGCTGCACAGACTACTGCATAAACAAACAATGCAAACTTATAATAACAGCATGGCATGTCCTCCGAAAGCTTTAAATGTCTAAGTTTAATCAAGAAAAGCCAAAAACAAATGTTCATATGATTGTCTGTTAGCATATCGCTAACAGTACCACCACAGTCCAATAGGGGCGCTAGCATTATCATAAAGCAGTTTTTCTTATTTTTTACACGTATGACCTGAACTGAAGCCCTACCTCTAGTAGCTGCTGTTATCCACTGATTTCCCCCCCTTCAGAATAACATGGTTCAAACTCTCGCCACCAGATGTAAGTATGGGAGGAGACACAGTGCAAAATCAGCTCACGGAACAACAGAACGAGTCACCTGTGACTGAAATGTACCTAATAGCAATGATGGTAAAACCTCCACGAGCACCAATAACAGCTGTGATTGGATTTGGCATGGACTGGACAAGTTTCTGGATGTAGACCACATCAATGTTCAGACACTCTTGCATCACTGGTCAGTTGGTGCAGATTTGGTGGATGCCTTTCCTGGCACAGTTCCGAGGAGAATTCCCTGTAGACTGGGATTTTAGCCACTGCTGGTAGACCCATATGACCGTACGCTTCACCTGCAGATTCAGCTACTTCCTTCACACTATGGTCTTTGGCACGTCCAAATGCAGTCACTCCTTTTGGCCAATCATTAACATCTGCTCTGGAGCCATTTTCCACACATGGAACGAGACATTCACTGCACTGTAGCACCTCTTCCCAATCAATGGATCCTGTCACTCACACCCCGCAGGGATTTATAGCCCCATCATCCTCGTGCAGCGCCATCTGCAGGAGCCTGAAGTTACTACCACCAAGGTGACTCATTTTTTGTCCGGTGACATTATTGTTCCATGAATTCTGTTTTTATTAGCTGCAGTGAAATTGCATCCCTGTGGAACATTTTGGAGGGGAAGAACTTCAGTCGTTGAAGCTGCCAACGGTTCATCCGCCCTGCTCACATATAGTAGGCGACCCTGCACTCTTCTAACGTCAATTTCACACACATTGTGAGCACGTGTGAGAGCATCTGACCCAGTTTCATCCAAAAAACAATATTTTAGTGAAAGAGTAAGCGAAGGAAGCTGGGATTTCGTTTTGGTTGCGTTGCAGCAGGGTTATATGTAAATGCGCTTGTCCTCAATGTCCTGCTAATTCCTCCAGATTAGAGCAATCACATAAAGAAGGCCAGAAGCTTCCTTTCGGTTCAGCCTCGGATGCATCTTAAGGGAGTTGAATGTGAAAGGGGGTTTTAGCAGCTTTAGTAGCTTACAAGTTCCCCGGCTCTCTCAGGAGGCGTCTATTGTAGAAGTTCTGGGCTCAGAAATGCAGACAGAGAACGTATGAACACACAAACGACAATAGCGTACCAAAACTAACTTTCTACATATTAATACTGTGTAAATGATATGTCCATCAGCTGTGAAGGAATTTGGTGGGAATTTAATGGGCAGTGTTGTGTAATGACAAAGCTTCACTGTGGTTGTCAGTGTTGTGATTAACTGACCATAAGAGTGCTTCTTATTGTCTTTGATGTACTGTGAGTATTATGAGCCACTGTGCCCCGACTAAGGTCTTTCAGCTGCTGGGAGAACCTGCCTACAGTGTTTGCTCCTGCTCTGTTTCTGGTAGCAGTATGTCAAACAGCAGTTTCACAAATGAATATATTTGATCAGAATAATGACTTAAATGGGAAGACTCTACAGTCAAGACGTGTACAACATGAATGCCTTAAAACAGTCTGCGTGCGTCTGTATCTAAGGCCAGTTTGAAAGGCATGGAGCAGAACATTGTACTATATACAGCTCTGGAAAAGTTTAAGAGACCACCTGAAAATGATCAGTTCCTCTAGTTGTACAGTTTCTGGGTTTGTGTTTGACCAAAATGAGCAGTTCTGTTTTATTCTATACCCTACTGGAAACACGTCTCCCAAATTCCAGATCAAATATTGTATTTAGATCTGTTTATTTAGAAAATCACTAATGACCCTCCAGAAGCCTGTTTTTAGAACCATGCTCGCTGTGCATTTCACCCCAGCCACCGCTCGCCAGTCTTTCTGTAGGTCACTTGAGGTCATCTTACGGTGGTTAAGTGACATTGGAATGAGGCGGCGCTCATCACAGTCAGTAGAGAGTGGGTTTGGCCCTCTGCCAGTCTGTAGCTGTGTTGTCCTGTGTGTTTGCTGCTTGACCTTGTTCTTATGAACCAGACGCTCACTGTATCTGCCAGTAAAGCTAGAACCTAACCTTCTGTTCCTCACTAAGAACCTGCTGTACATGTGGAGATGCTGATTTAAGAAGAAACTGAAGTGGTCTCTTATTTATTTCCAGAGCTGTATGTTATATATACACAGTATATATGTGTGTGTCTTAGGGTCTTCCCGGTCAGTGCGCTTGGACCCTTCCCTGGCCGGGCCACAATATATATATATACACAATATCAATATACACAATATCAGTGCAAATGACAGAACTGTGTAATAGCAGCCAAAAGACTCAAATATCCATATTATTCATGACTCATATACATATAATATATATATAGTACATTATGCAGTACAAAACAATACTGGTTCTTATATATAGAAGTGAGATAATGAATTATCAGTGCATTGTGCAAACTGTGCAGTCTGTGTAATTAAGCAGGCTGTAATGTTATAGTGGTCATGTCATAGGACATTACTGGTCAGATGCATATGGCAGAGGAGCATCTGTTTATTAATGATACTTAAGACAGTGAGGAGCATTACCTAACAGTCATGTAGCAATTAATCATTAATTATACAATAAAAAATCATTATTGTGGATTAATGATAACTGTGTGACTTAACACCTAGGACAGTATGAAGTAAGCACTAATGAACAGTTTACTGAAGTCTTTGATCATTTCAAATAAAATCTTAATTAAAGTCTTAAATATGTATCTTCGTTAAAACACTTCATACATACATAAGAGCAGAGAGGTTATCAAGTGCACCTCAAATTCATATGTAAAGTATATTTTGGTTATGTAATATTTATCAAACACTGTTCTGCACTTATAAAGCAGTTCTGAAGAGACACAAGCAGACAATTTTACAGTAAAGGAACATTACATTATTATTAACACTGCTGAAATAATACATTAGAAATAGAAATATATACAATATATATGGTGTTAATATATTTTATAGATTATATCTTAACTTTAAGATGCATATAGCAATTAACTGGGCCATAACCACATAAACATGCAGGGTAAGAATACTCCAGAATCTGATTAGACAAAAAAATATACATACATTATTTAATTATTAATTTAGATATTGCTTAAGCATTTAGTAAGGGTTATAAACTACTTAGTAAAATCTAAAATAATGTTAGTTTCTATTTTTATCTTTAGTTTTTATGAATAACTGCTGCATTGTTTACCTGTTTAGTAATGCTTACAACTTTCTTAAGTACCGTAAATAGATGTACCCTTATTGTAAAGTGTGACCACTTATTTACTCCAAATATTAACTTACTACAGTAAAGTCATATCATAGCCTCTCAAAAATAATAGCATGTTCTCAAAAGTTAGACATTTATGGACTTATTATCCAGAAATACTAAACTTACTAACAAATACTTACTAAAATACTTACTAAAATACTTACTAAAATGAAACAATGAGTTAATATCACAAAATAACCACTTACATTCCAAAATCCAAAAAAATTGACTTATGTTGAAATAATGACATTTGTTCACTTAATATTTTTGATGTATTGTTTTGACATTTTTATTAACTCAAAATCTGAAGAAAACAAATAATAATTTTGACATTTTAAGGCCATATGTCAAAACCGCAAGCAATTACTTTGATACTAAGTCCAAGTTTTGAGTTACTGCTGCCGGAAACAATGTTTTCTCCTCTTTTTGAGTTTTGAATTGATGTAAAACATAAAGTTTGCTCATGCAAACTACAATTTTGCTTTGCCTTGTTTCCCTCAAAGTTATTTCAGCTGAATTAGGTCAGTTAAATGAGCCTATCACCACATGAACCTCTTTTCTACAGCATAAAAATCAGCTCTGAAATCGAGCTCAACTTTTTGCTTATTGTGCTGTGGCAGAACTTATTTAGACCTCGCAGCTTGCTGGGCACGCTGTGATGCGGAATCATCAGTATCGGCAGCAGCGTTTATTCCTTCCTCCCTGTTTTTCCCTGGTCTCACTGTCAGTGTGCCACTGAAAAGAAAACACTCTGTGGCCTCTTGTGTGCTTACAAAGCGTTTCACTTCCCAGCTCTTTAGAGAGCAGAAAATGAGCCTCTTCAGCATCCTTAGCTTTGTGTCCGCCGCGTAATCCCAGAAAAACCAATGGAAAATAATGCTGAACAACCGGAGCCCCCCAAATCCCTCATTTCCGAGGGCCTGATTACAGCTAATCTGCAGCTAATCTGGGCTGGTTTTCCGCCCTAATCTAGAGAGATTGCTAATTTGAGACAGCAAATCCTATATGGCTAATTCATCCCTTATACAGCACGTCCGCTTGAGTTATGGCTCTGTTTCGGCTTTTAGGCTGGCGAGGGAGCGTGTCCGTACAGCCCGGACCCCCGCCGAGGGAGGGCGGAGGGGGTTCAAGGCTTTGCTGGCGAACAGGTGGAGGGCGAGAGTAACGTCATTAATCTGTAGCAAAGAGGGGAAGCTAAGCGCGTTAGCGATATGCTAACGATCAGTGGGTGGGGAGGTTAAGGTGGGGTTCAGGGGGACATCCGTGGCATCAGTGGGCTTTGAGAGCCAGACCGAGGGCAGGAGGAGCTGACGGATGGGAAGCGAGGAGGGTCATTAATCGCAGGCACTGGGGAAGAACAGGGGAAAGAAATCAATCTTTTTGCATCGCCGCCGCGGCGCGATCTCCCCGAGCTCAAGTGCCCAGCAACATTTATCACAACTCCACCGCTCCCACCGCGCAGCCCCCCTGTATGGGGCAAGAGAGGAAATTGCAAGCAATAAACATATCAATGGGTGTCCAAAACGCCCAGCTGCACAGGTACTTTAAACGGGGCAATTCAGGCGAGGGAGGGCGAGCGGATACAGACAAAGAGATGGAAGAGAACGATGCAACTAGAAAAAACACAAAAACAGAAAAACAAGACGGCTCACCCCGTTTGTCCTGCCTCGATTCGCTTTCTCAATGGAGAATGACGCACATAGTTTCAATATCACCAAATATAAAATATGATACACTGTATAATCACTTACATTAAGGCAATTAAGTACGGAATCCTGGAGCAGTACCACTAACTGTTAAGCTTGTTTGTCCTAAAATGTCTGGACATGAGTAACACGTCAGTATCATAATGCTAAAGCTAATGCTAATTACTGATCATTTCCCAGGTCACTCTTATTTGTGTATCATCTTCTGCACAACTGTTCATTATCATGCTCTTATTAAGCCTTATCAAGCTGATAACTGTTAATAAACCAGCTGTTTGTTACTTGCACAACTAAAGTGAGCCAAGCATTTCACAGAGCACTTTTATTTGGTCATTATCTATCATCAAAAGAATAGCTGCACCCAGAAGGAGGTGTGGGATTGCAGTGCTATTGGGAAGGAAGATAAAGGTTACCAGGAACAATAAATGATGATAAATTTAGACTGATATGATCAATATTTACTGAGATACACATACAGAAGTAGTGTCTCTCAGTATGGTGTTGGGCAGCCATGTTTGCTAACCCAACACGCCAGACGTCTCAGCATGGAGTTGTAGAGGTTCCTAATGGTGTCCTGTGATAATCTATCCCATGCAGCTTGAACATTCTCACACAGTTCCTGCAGATGGTGCGGTAGGGGTGGAGGTGGAGTGACACCAGGCCTTCTGGACGTGTGAAGTGTGACAACAAACCATTGATCTTGGTGCTGACCACGGTGCCTCCACACACGGATTCATTGGTCGTCTCCACTGAGACAAAAGTGGGACTCGTCACTGAAGATGACCCGCTGCCATTCTGAGTCACTCCATGACAGTCTGGCACGACACCATTGCAGACGTGGTATTAATGGCAGTCGTCGTAACGATCTGCGTGCATGTAGTCCTGCGTTGTGCAACATATTTACGCTGTATGTTCCGTATTACCGTATTACCAATCTCACTTCGCTTAGAACCTGTAATGACCACTTATAATCCTCTATGAAGCATAATGTACTGAAACTAAGCTTCTTAAACATTCACTTCACTTAAAGCCTGTACTGGCCTGGCATAAAACTCTGGGAAGTGTTCGGGTGCATTACAACATCACAACATAATCATGTCCTTATGGGCAAGATATTATAAGGGGTTATGATCTGACTTTATGAAGTTGCGTATCCTTATAAAGTTTTATGCATGTCATTATAACTACTTAGGAGACATTATACAAGCTTATGCCAGGTATTATAAGGTGGTATGTATGCTGTATAAGGCCTCATAGATGCATTAATAGTGCACTATGAATACAGGATTTATAGGAACTATTATCAGAATATCGAGTTAATATAAAACATGGGGGACACGCATTTACAGTTACCTCACATTTACATCAGAGCTGTTATTACTGTATCCACTGTTTAGAGCTAGCTGCTGCTAACGCTGCTCAGTTCACCTGAAATACGTTTAGCCTAGCTGTTAGCCACCCTCGGCTATTTCACTCTAAAACTGATCCTCTAAAGCGAGTTCATCTTTTATTAATCTTCAGACCTGTATATTTTAACTTTCTGAGGCTCATTCTGATGAACACACACCCCACTACAATCACTACACCCACATTTATACTGGGAGCTGTCTGCATTTAGCTCCCCAGTGTTACCCGCCACCAGAGCTGGTGAGGCCGTGGTGCAGGATGGGATGCAGTACACTATGAAGATAGCTCCACCTGTATACTAGAACATCTGACTGGAGTAGAACACCATCCGGGTATCTTCAGTGCACTACAGATCTTCAGTTTGGTCACATACTACATACTACAGACTACTTTTAGGTGGATTTAGTATATGAGTAGTATGTAGTATGCCATTTCAAACACAGCCAATGTCTTAGTGAAGCACTAGCTGGATGTCTTCATATCAATAAATGCAAACAATTATATACACAAAATATAATATACACGTAATAAATAAGTGCTTAACCCATCCTAATTATGGTTAAATCGGCAGTCAGTTAATAACACTAACTGCTAATCCACTGGTATCTGCAAATGTCTGCATAATTAAATGGTTAAGAAGTATTTCACGAGTGGTTTGCCGTGAAATGCTCTGTACTAGCCAGTACAAGTCAGAACTGTTCACAGTGGTGGTGAATGGAACCAGACGTCCACCTCTAAAAGCTCCCTCAGATAAAGTTATTACACTAAATGGTCATAAACACGCTGCTTGATGTCTGAGAAGATTTCAGCCTTCAAATCGATTCATGGTGGAGGGATACATGCAGGGTGTTGTGAGGCAAAATAGTCCCCATAGAAAATGCATTAATTCTATGGATTTTGTACTACATTACAATCCATATAAAAACGACTGTATTTAAATATCACCACCAACCCTGGTTCCCATCACCACCACTCAGGTTCTTTACAATGAACCATTCCATCTCATTCCCTGAATCATGTGGGAATTACGTGGAAACTCTGAGTGAAAAACCAGCGGCTGTCCCCTTTAAGGTCATTATATCACCCCCCATGTACTGAAGTGCAACTTTATGAAAAAGTAATTCCCATCCACAGGCATGTATGATGTTGTGGCCTGTGCTACTGTGAGGGAATGTAATCTTGTCTGAAGCTGCTTGAAGTCGCTTTCGCTGCAACAAAAGCAGCAGGGTCTAGGAACGCATTAGCACAAAGCCCCGTGCTCCCAGCTACAGCCTCTGTTTCTGCAGAGTTGCACTTCACATCCGTCCTTTTCAAGGAAAACTAGCTAACCTCCCCTTCCCCCCCTCCCCCACTGGTCACTCCACGGCCAAAATGGCACCATCGGTCACCGGAAAACATGCTCCGTCCTGATGGAGAAAGAGTGAAGAGCGGCACGACTGGTGATATGAGACACTAGCGCGAGGCCACGAGAGCAAGGAAGGCGCTAAAACAGAAAAGCAGCCTGAAAGAACACATCAAACGAGGTGGGGAATAATGGAGGTGTGCTGAATAATGCATTCGGCGTCTGAAGCGAGCGCGCAGGACGGGCACAGCAGAATCCTCCTGAAGATTCTCGTCGCCCCATGCGGTGACATGCTTGAAAACAAACTGGATCCACAGAGCTGTGAACAGATGCTGCGTCTTTTTTCACTCTCTGTAGTGCTTTTTAATTACTGCCTGCTAGTTGCAGGAGTGGCGTGAATAAAACTCTGTGTTTAACCCTTTTCATTTATCTCTTTAGTTATGCTATTCAATTTATTACATTATTATTCACAGTGAGTTGAATTACATTTACATTTGATTTACATTCTTGTCGCTTGGCGTGGTGTTGCTTGTTGCTAAACAGCAGCTGCAAATTGCTCGTTCCCACAGGACATGACTGATGGCATATCACTCCGTCATCTGCTAATGTGAACGCAGAACTTTGTGGTCTTAATAAGGCCATGTGCAAGCTTTCATATACGCTCATCATCGAAAAAATAGCTGCATCCAGGCAGAATCAACCGACAGGAATGAAACTTGGTGGGTACGTTTGACACTGTGAGGCATGCGAAGTAGTCAAGTTTCATGCTCGGCCGCGCATGTGACGTAAGTAAGGACGGGCCTTATCGCTGTACCTGACTGACTACATAAGGTCGTCCCGTTGTGCATGCTTTCCATTCTGACTTGTGCTGTTGTGTTGTTAGCATCCTTGGCAAGCGAAGCATGTCTCAAGCAGTTGGAGGTCATGGGGATACTACCATAGCATGCTGTTGGCGGCAGTGGATAGAAAAAGGCACGCACCAGTGACACAAAGGATATGGGAGACCTACACGAACCACAGAGAGGGGAACTGATGAACTGCCCGACATGGGCAGAGTGACCCAACAGCCACGACTGCAGACATTCAGCGAGCAGTGATGCCCTCCATGAGTCATCCTGTTAGGGCCTGCACCATTGGCAGAGGGCTGCACGACACAGGACTACATACGACGACTGCCCTTGACACCACATCAGCGTCACCAAAGACTGCAATGGTGTCGTGCTAAACTTTCATGGAGTGACTCAGAATGGCACCGGGTCATCTTCAGTGATGAGTCCCGCTTTTGTCTTGGCGGACCAACGAATCCGTGTGTGAAGGCACCGTGGTCAGCAGCAAGATGAACGGTTTGTTGTCACAGTCCAGAAGGCCTAGTGTCACTCCACCTCCACCTCCACCCCTACTGCACAATCTGCAGGAACTGCATTGTATGTGCTTTCAATGTTGGACAGGGGTCAGCATGGGTACTCTGCCCTATTTCAGGCCCATGTGCAGCAGATGCACTGTGTGTTTGGGACATTCTCCTCCTATAAACACGACTGTCGCCAGTTGATTGTTTGTCCCTCCTCGGACTGCTGTTGGTAGATATTCCCCTGAACAGAGTAGGAACCCCACAAACCTTGCCATTTGCTTTGTCCCAGTTGAATGGCTGTAACGATTTGGCCGCTGTTAAAGTCACTCAGCTCTTTGCATCTCAGATGGTTCTCCCACATGACCCACTGCTTGCTTACCTTCTAATATATCCCAGACCCCCACAGTTCTTATGAGCTAATCGATGTTACTCAATATATCAGGAAATCAGTCATGATCTTTTGGCTCATCCTGAGTAGACTTCAAGTAGCTTCTGGAACTGTGAGAACACTCCAGAACTTTCTAGAACTTTGGAGAACTGTTTAGAACTTTCTAGAACTGTCTGGGACTGTCCAGTAGTCTACATAGCAGTGTAAATACAGGTGTGTTAATTTCAGCCATGTCAGTTGATGCTCCAGCTGAGTGAGTGGATAGTGGATACAGAGCTACAGGTCATTTAGAGGCATCAAGAGGCTGCAGCATCCGGCAGACGCATTCTGCTACATCTGTGGACGATTTATCAAGACCAGAGTGAAGAAGTACTCAGTGAAAGCGTCTGCTAAGATGTGTGAGGTCTACAAAGCATACTTCGGCATGCCTATCGGGGATCAGGACAAACCGTGGGCACCTCATTTCACATGCGAGCGCTGCAGGAGAACTCTTGAAGGTGAGGTGGACGATTGTTGTTCACTTAATCTGCCAAGTTTTGAGGATTCACTGAAGTTTAAAATGCCACTATCAAATGGGGGTCTTAGTCATATATCAAAGCCATCACAAGACCCTCAAAGGAGAAGATTGCATGCTTTTATGTAAACAATAAACTTGTTTATTCAGGATGGACTGCCGTCGATCTGGGAAAGCAATTTTCGATTCAGAACAGATGACAAAATGTTTCGTCCTTTGGTACACAAGTCACTTCTCTCCTGACCTCCCATGCCTGCCAGCACTTCAAAGAGAGCGAATGAACTGGGAACGGTAACCGGTAAACCAAGGAGCTGCTCTTAAGCTGCAATATATGCACACTGTATTGTGAACTGCTGTATTGGCTTATGATCCTCCTGAAGGACGCAGCAACCTTGGCAAACAATGGAGAAGTCTTGTGAAATGGAGTGCAGCCTGATAAAAGTGTGTTCCACCACTTTTAAAGCGATTGTAAGGATGCTTTCAAGTTACCAATCAATATCAGAGCCATCCTATTCAGCCCGGTTATTGTTATGAGCAGAGGTCAAGCGATGTCTTTGGTACGGAGTCAGATTCACAGAAGATGGAGGCGACTAAGATGCTGTGAAGAGCTTTAAAAGAAATAGTAACCCTACAAAGAGAGATCTTGACAGACAGGAAATTCCCCTTCCTTCACCCACACAAGGGGCCTTCAGTTTTCCTTCAGGCGAAAACAGAGAGTACCAGCAGATGGTGCGTTCTTCCTCGTGTGGCTCAGTACAATACGGTTCCAAATCCGAACCCGTATGCTGGATGAGTACCTGTGTCCATTTTCCTGCTCAGGCTAAGGGCCACACATGAAGCATGCGCCCTGGGGCTATCGTGCTTGGACCACATATTGATATTCTTTTAGTGTGCAGTGACATCTACAATATCAGCGCTCCTGGTAAACATGAGCAAAACCTTTGACCTCTTATCTACTGGTACTCTATGAAGTCCATGATACCGTGTATCCTAACAAGTTGTCCAGAGCCTCTGGAAGAAAAACAGCCACATAACATCACGGATCCACCACCATACGTCACAGTAAAGAAGAGGCTCCTGGCTATCTTCATGTCAACACCAAACCCACCTCTGATGTCTGCTGCCCAAAAGCTCTATTTTGGTCTCACCTGACCAAAGCTCCAGTAACACCTGGCAGTCTGTAGGAGCTTGAGGTGATGCGTCTTTGACAGCAGAGGCTTTAATCTAGCACCCCTCCCTAAGAACCTGTTGTTCTGTTCAGGTGATGTCTGATTTTAATGTTGGACTGAGGTCAACATGGGTACTTTGCCCTACTTCAGTCCCATATGCAGCAGATGCACTGTGTGTTTGTGACACACTCTTCTCGTAACCATCATTAAACATTTCTGTGACCTGTGAGACACTAACCCTCCTGTTGATTCAGGCCAGACAGGATAGCCTTCATTGCTCCCCATGCATTGATGACACCTTTGCGTAGTGAACAACCGGCTGCTGATTGATTGTTAGGCCTTTTCCACTAACGTGGAGTATGTTCTGGTTCACGCACCTAATTTTGCACCATTCAGCGTTCAGCACATTTCCACCAAAAATTCGTTCCCAGCTGGAACCAAATAGTCGGTTCTTCAGCAAGAACCGTGATGTCATCCATGGGGGTGTCAGTAGATGAGGAATGAGGAGGTAACAATGTCAGCACCCAGTGGTCTGCTGAAGAAGCTTTTCTATGTCTTCTTAGTTAACATGAAGTAAGACATTAACAATGGTTTACTAATGCTATATAACATGTAACTACATGTTTATACACTAGGTAAGGATGTAATAGTTGCTACATGTGTACTTGACGTTAGTTAACCATTGTTAATATATTATTTCATGTCACTAATGCATTACTTCGTGTTAGTTTGTCAGTACTTAATCGCTAAAGTGTTACCAACAAATCTGAGAATAATAAGTAACTTAAGTAAGGTAATTCATGTAAGTGCGTTATCTAATCAGGTTACAAAAAACAGGTAACTGTATTCACTTGCAGTCACACAGACAGTAATCAGATTATAGTACATTATGAAATCAGAGGTCATTACCGGCAGGATTACATTAAAGCCACATACAATGGACAGAACATTTAGCATTTTAATATCTAAATTCATTTGGCATTTTTCTTTCTATGTGTTCATGTTTACCCTGATACAGCTCTGGAAAATATACAGCTCTGGAAAAATTTAAGAGACCACCTGAAAATGATCAGTTTCTCTAGTTGTACAGTTTCTGGGTTTGTGTTGGACCAAAATGAGCAGTTCTGTTTTATTCTATACACTACTGGAAACACGTCTCCCAAATTCCAGATCAAATATTGTATTTTAGATCTGTTTATTTAGAAAATCACTAATGACGCCTCCAGAAGCCTGTTTTTTGAACCATGCTCGCTGTGCATTTCACCCCAGCCACCGCTCGCCAGTCTCTCTGTAGGTCACTTGAGGTCATCTTACGGTGGTTAAGTGAAATTGGAATGAGGTGGCGCTCATCACGGTCAGTAGAGAGTGGTTTTGGCCCTCTGCCAGTCTGTAGCTGTGTTGTCCTGTGTGTTTGCTGCTTGACCTTGTTCTTATGAACCAGACGCTCACTGTATCTGCCAGTAAAGCTAGAACCCAACCTTCTGTTCCTCACTAAGAACCTGCTGTACATGTGGAGATGCTGCTTTAAGAAGAAACTGGAGTGGGCTCTTATTGATTTCCAGAGCTGTATATCTAAACCTTGTGAACCATAACCTGCCAGATTTTAAGGCTGAACTGGATTAATATTAACCCATAAGAGCCCACAGTAACGCATGTGTCACACGGCCTTAAAAAGTCTGGAAAGTTCCTATGCAGCTTTATCCTTCACTTAATTCAAGGAGCCCCTATAAGTGGCTTATACTGAACATACTGGAAGCAGTCACATGAGAGTTTGTGAATTTGTGAACATGTGACCTAATTTACAGAACAGCAGTGCGCTTGGTTAGTGCATGTAACTAAACCAGCTCATTGTAAAAGCCCCGACACGTTTAACAATTCTAATGCTTTGATAGCATGTTCTATATTACATATTCCCATATTCTATATTACATAGAACCCATACTGAGCCTATTTCTTCAACACAGTGATGAAATACAAGTTACAAAGTGGTTGTTGAGACACATGTTACCCGGTATTCTGACCTTAAAAATAGTTACAGAAGACACCATGTGACCTCTTATAACCTTATACATGCATTTCTAGTGCATTATGAATACAGGATTCTTAGGAAGTGTTACCATATTTCCATATGTTAGATTTGGCCATTTTGCTAAGTGTAAGATCAGTGACTGCTGGTTTGAGGCACAGTTTGATTGGACAATATGAACAATTTGGTTGTTCTTTAATTCTATGCCTTTAGACAAAAGACGAATAATCCAAAAGTAATGCAAAGTAATCAGATTACGTTACTTAAGTGTACTATACCTTCGGGTTAGGTTTCAATTCTGTATTTTAACAAGTAATCAATAATCTGTAATGGGATACATATTGAAGTAACCCTCCCAACCCTGTGCACAACACAGCACGTCTGGTGTCTGACGTTAAGAGAGTTTAAGAGCATTTAAGTCCAATTTTGAAGTGCTGCTCAGCCCACACGCAAATTGGGAGCTATATAAGCAAAATAGAAAGAAAAAAAGAAGGTGATTTCAAATGCTGGAAATGAACCGGACTGCTGGGACTCCGTATCTAAAGAGGCTTTTTTGTTATTGAGCCGCCTTCATCCGAACGCCAGAGGACAGGCCGGGAAAAAAAAGCAATCACCTTTTTCCTTCCCCAGTCAATCACAAACCAATCGTTTAAACCTTGCTAGAGGACGTCAGAAGAACAGCAGTCCCCCCATCTCGCTCGCAGCGAGGTTGCTGATGTATCTACCAGTAGGCCGGACTGAAGGAATGATGGAGAGGCTGGAGTTTCAGTTCTTGATTTGAAGCAACAGGAGGAAGCGATTATGTTTGATTAGATGCATGCGCTCGGTGGGAGTCTGAGGGACATTAGACCGAGTGCTCCGGCTTTAGCACAGTGACAGTGAAGAGGTCTGAAGTGCGCTCAGGCTGAAGAGTAGAGGTGAAAGAAGCAAACTCACTTTGTACTGTTGAAGGGGAACACCCGAGTGCTTTAGGGGTGGGAGAGATTTAGAGCTTATGTTTACATGCAAGCTTTTTTCAGACNCAGTGCAGGGAATGTCTCGTTCCATGTGTGGAAAATGGCTCCAAAGCAGATGTTAATGATTGGCTAAAAGGAGTGACTGCATTTGGGCGTGCCAAAGACCATAGTGTGAAGGAAGTAGCTGAATCTGCAGGTGTATGGAAGTGTATGGTCATACGGGTCTACCAGCAGTGGCTAAAATCCCAGTTTAGAGGAAATTCTCCTCGGAATTGTGCAGGGGAGGCATCCACCAAATCTGGAACCAACTGATCAAATCTTTGATGTAAGAGTGTCTGAACATTGATGTGGCCTACATCCAGAAACTTGTCCAGTCCATGTTAAATCCAATCACAGCTGTTACTGGTGTTTGTGGAGGCATTACACGCTGTCAGGTACGTTTCAGTCACAGGGGACTAAATATAATATCAGCTGTTTGAGTGTTTAGTGTGTCCACTCTTCACCTTCATTACAGCTTCCATTGCTTTCAGGAGACTCACTTTCAGTTCCTCAAAGAGCCACAACTCCAAAGTTCAGGTTTAGCATTTCCTGTTTTTCCCCATCCAAATAACCCCAAACACATTCTGTGGTGTTGAGGTCTGGACTCTGGGGCAAGTTCTGTCTATCTCCTTCCTTAGTGAAGGTGTCTGTTGTATATGGTTCTATATAGCACCAGAAAGGGTTCTGGTACTGTTACATCCTTTTTGATGCTATAAAAAACATTTTTAATAGGTTCTATATACGGTAGAACCACATACAGCACATTTTTCATTAATCTGAATATTAATTGCACTATTCAAAGAACCATTAAGGCATGCAAATGGTTCTATATAGAACTCATGGTTCTTAAAGGAACCACCCCCTTTACTAAAGAACCCTGGAAAAACAATCTTTTATTAAGAGTGTAGTCAGGGTGAGGTAGTAACAGCATTGCCCATATTATTCCATTACATTAATATTCCATTACAGTTAATAGAATACTGACGATTTTGAAAGCTTTTAAGTATGTAGGTGACATGCTGGAAGTGACTGTGAGTCAGAGGAGGATGGGTTCTGCCACACTTTCGGGTTTCCCCTCTGCCTCCGTTCCCCGGAACTCCATCTCCCAGAATCCACCACCCAATGACATCACAGTCACATGTCCCTCGCCCACCAATCCTGTCTCGTTTCCTCGATCGGGGTCTCTGGAGCTCTGATGTACACACCTGTTAATCATTAACTCTGTTTGCTTATGTACCCCTGGTCTGCCTCTCAGTCTTCGCAAAGTATTGTCAACTCCCGTTCCATACAGAGCGTTCTAGTCTTGTGATCCTTATTCTGACTTTCTGGTTTCCGTCTCTTTGATCTCTGGTTCGTTGCTTCTCTTTTGCCCTCTGATTTTGGTTGCCCTTTTCTGATTGCTTATTTGGTTTTTGACTTCTGCCTGCCTCTTCATATATGACTTTGCCTGTCCCCTGTACTATGTTCGCTTGGATTTTGTTTTTGAGTCTGACTGCCAACTTATAAATAAAACCCAGCTTCACTTTTAGCCCAGCGTGTGTCAATCTGAATTTGTTTGGCGTGAGAGGTTCCCCTTTTGAGTCTTGAGTCTTGGTTCCTCTTGAGGTTTCTTGCTGTTCCGCCCTGGTGTGAACTCTGCATCTGCTGTGCCACTAATTCAGAACTAGGAAACACCCAACAAAGCCACCAAAAAGAGGGGCTAACTTCTAACAGCCTAATACCCACACAACACCTTACTAATAGATCATCACGGTAGGCTTCTAGCAGCAGTTATGGATGTTCCTTACAGTGGTCACTCACTGGTAACAGTGACTGAGCTTCGTTCAGACCTTCAGGTCTGCTTCTCATCGTTGCTCTCATAGGACTCTAACAGTTATGGGTTATTCTATATTCAGTACTTCATATAATACATGATACATATATAGTACATTCTGTTCCTCTTTATGTTGCTTTTGTGCTGGTCATGCTGCCCGGTGTGGTCCAGAGGAGGATGTTGTGTTCCCCTTTGGAGTCTTGGTTCCTCTCAAGGTTTCTTCCTCTTGCTCTGAGGGAGTTTTTCCTTGCCCTGGGCTGATTCACTGGGGGCTTGGACCCCGGATTCTCTGTAAAGCTGCTTTGTGACAACATCTGTTGTAAAGGCACTATATATACAGACCTTGACTTGACTTGACTTAAATCAGCAGCCGTGAGTCAGACAGAACAGCGATCATGGAGCCAGAGCTTTCTGTCAACACTGATATAGATTATCTGAGCTACAGTCATCCCTTCAGCACAGATGTGTCAATAAAGCAAATCTTATAATCCAGTCTGCTGGAGTTACACACACTTTACACAGGACTTTATACATACGCATGATTTACAATCCCCAAATTACTCAAGTCTGGAATCTTTGTATGCAATATAAAATAATGATGCTCCTACTCTATGTAGGTTTTAACTTAGAGCTCAAAAGTTTGGAAACACTTGACATTTTATTTTTTGTTGTTGTTTTTATATATTGATGCTGTCCAAAAAAACAAAAACATGTATGTCCATTTTTTGGTCAATTTTTACTTTCATGCATCATTTGATACACATGAGCTGCTGTTTACACTGTGTGAAAATTAATGAAGTCATGATGAATGGACCAACAGAAATGGCCCAAAATCACTTGGAGGGGGGGGAAAGTCTGGTGCCACTGACTTACATTAAAACTAAATTAGGCTTTTGGACTCTTCTGTAGAGTTTCAATGGACAGTGATGGTATAGAGATTACAATGCAGATTTAAATATTACAGACTACTCACTGAATTGTATTTTCTCCTACCCTACCAGTCAAAGGTTTCGACAGGGCTGCTCATAAAGGGTTCACCTTATGTTTATCTTAATGCTTTACTGTAGAATAAAAACTAAGACATCAAACTTGAAAATAGCACTCATGGAATTATACAGTCCACCTTAAACACCTCTAAAATGGAACTTTACAGGAGGATGAACCAGCTTTCTCACCCTGCAGTGGAGGCTGATAGAACAAGGTTTATTACTAAGCAAGATCTTGTATTGATGATGGGAGATTTGGACCGCTGCGCAAAGTCTTCTCCAGCACATCGCAAAGACTCTCAATGGGTTTCAGGTCCCTGTGGTGGCCAATCCATGTGTGCAAATGATGTCTCATGCTCCCTGAACCACTCTTTCACAATCTGAGCCCGATGAATCCTGGCATTGTCATTTTGGAATATGCCCGTGCCAATAGGGAAGAAAAAATCCATTGATGGAATAACCAGGTGTTTCAGTATGTTCAGGTAGTCAGCTGACCTCATCCTTTGGGCACATAACATTGCTGAACCTAGACCTGACCAACGGCAGCAACCCCAGATCATAGCACTGCCCCCACAGGCTTGTACAGTAGGCACTAGGCATGATGGGTGCATCACTTCAGCCGCCTCTCTTCTTACCCTGATGCGCCCATCACTCTGGAACAGGGTAAATCTGCACTCACCAGACCACATGACCTTCGTCCATTGCTCCTAGTCCTAATCTCTTGATTTCCCATCACATTGTGCGTGTGGAGATGCTCCTACTTTCACTATTAAACATTTCTCTGAGTTCTGCTGCTGTTTTTCTACCATTTGATTTCACCAAACGTTTAAGTGATCACCAATCACGATCATTCAAGATTTTTTCCCGACCACATTCCTTCCTCGAAGATGATGTTTCCCCACCATCCATCCACTTTTTAATAATGCGTTGGACAGTTCTTAACCCGATTTTAGTAGTTTCAGCATCTCATTAGATGTTTTCTCTGCTTGATGCCAATAATTTGACCCTTCTGAAACAGATTAACATCTTTTCCATGACCACAGGATGTGTCTTTCCACATGGTTGTTTAACAAATGAGAAGCTACTCACTGCATCAGTTAGGGTAAATAACTTGTTGCCAGCTGAAGCGTAATCACCCATGCAGTAAGTATCCAATGGCAGGCTCTAGTTAAATCCAGGTGGTGACCTGTTTTTTTGGCCAGGTGTATAATACTGTGGTACATCAAGAGTATATGTGGTATATCAGGATATGGACTGTTTCAGACTCTCATCAGTTGGAGCTGTTAAGTGTAAGCCTGTTGAGTCTTTAAGACCACCAACAACATTCATTTAGTTGGGGGTGTCTAAACTTTTGACTGGTATTTTTGTGTTTTATTGAATGTAATTCCACAAACTATAAGCAAGTTGAATGTTATTATCCATGATAAACCATGTTCCCTAATTCGTTAAGCAGCTGTTACTAACGATAGCAGCTGTGACAGAAAGTTGAGCTGATATTTCACACAATGGACCGCCACGTTCCCTCGACCTTCAAGTGTAGCCTGTGAGTTACCAAACATTCATCTGTCCACAGAAAAGTTCCCCGGAGAACAGCTGACACCGGCGCCTGGGCCGGGACGTTTTTGAAACAAGGCGACTACTAACCCGTGACTGTGTCTCTCGTTCATTTCAATTTCAAATTCACGAACTAATGAGTCCAAACGCGCTGACTCGGCCGCTTTAGAGGGCGAGTCGTTAGTTTTAATTATTCTTGCGGAAAAGAAAAAAAAAATAGTCAAATTGGAGGGGACCCGGACCCCCGCTGACGCTCTGGCCTCCTCGCATGCCGTCGCACGACATAAATTTTAATTGATGGTTTAATCAGACGCGGGAAAAAGGTTACAGTATTGTTATTCCTCTCCCACCGAGCGACTCCAGGACGACCTCGGCTGGAAAAGGCCACAGAGCCGATTGTTATTCAGGGATCACGAAGCTGCAGGAGGCCCAGGCTTCTTCGCTGCAGCCGTCTTTCGGATAAAACTCCTTTTCCAAGAAGGGAAAAGCTTGGGGAGGTGCTTGGAGTAATCTGAGGGGAGGTTTAACGGCTTGACACGGGTATTCCGGATCAGATTTACTTATCGGAACCCTAATATCACTGCTTATGTCATTTTGGGTTTTGACATCATGAGACATGCAAACGATTCCAGTTTCATGTGACGTAAGCAAGGACAAGCTTCATCACTGTACCTGACTGACTATATAAGAGACTCCAACAGCCACAATTGAGGACATTCAG
>CM067476.1:38187004-38212067 GCA_034552555.1 Semaprochilodus insignis
GGTCCGGACGCGTTGTAAGGGAACAATGAATTCAATGGTGCATCAAAACCTTTTACAGGAGAATGTGAGGGCAGCAGTCCGTGACCTCAGGCTGAAGAGATGTTGGGTGATGCAACAACACAGTGACCCACACAAGCGAATAAACTATATAGCTTTGTGTTTTAGAATGGCCAAGTCCGGGTTCTGACCTCAACCCCATGGAGATGCAGTGGTATGACCTGAAGAGGGCTGTGCAGAGAAGGCATGCCAGAAATGCTGATGAACTGAAGCACGTTTGCAGAAGGAATGGTCCGAAATTCTCAGTGTTGTGCAGATCTTATTTGCTGCTACAGGAAACGTTTGGTGGAGGTGATGCTGCTAAAGGAGGATCAGATCTAGCCTGCACCGTAGATGTTACTCAATGCACCTGGCCAAATACATGAGAACTACAGCTGTTTGTGTTATTAGTTTAGTTTGATTGTGTTTGTCTGTAATTGTGACTTACATTACACTTTATTAGGAATCAGCCCAGAAATCCAAGTCATTACGAAGGCTTATCTTTCATGGAACTGTACGTTTTGGTTGTTGTGAGGCAAAATAGTCCCTGAAGAAAACTTATTGTTTTCAGATTGCCCACTATTTTATCATCATCATCATCATCATCATCATCCCATATAAAAACTCACACATGTGTTGGTTCACTGGTGGTTTAGATAGTAACAACAATGTCTATATGTGTGATGTAGATATGGTGACCCCTGGTTCCCATCACCACCACCACTGTAAAGAACATTTGACATAATGCAGGTTCTATAGGGGTGCCCAGTCATGCAGGCAAATAAATATGGCCAATTTTATGTTGAAAAATTACACTATACAAACATCCTAAAGGGCCAAATTTGCCTGTAATGGCATACCCACACTAATAGGGGGCGCTGTTCCCAAATACTTTGGGCTAGCATCATGAGCCGGCAAGCTTCAGAATAGGGAAGGGCAGATCAATACCTAAATACTGACACTTCCGATGGAGAATCGATTCTGGCGCAGAAATATTGATAGCAGTTCGTTGCTGGCCAAAGAAAACAAGCTTTACAGGAGAGGCCAAAAACCTCATTCGATTAGTCAACGGAACCAGGCGTCTTTCCTAGCAGTTTTGGGCCATTTCTGTTGGTGCATTCAACCTGAAATGTTCACACAGTGTAAACAGCAGCTGCTGTGTTCAAAAAATACATAAGAGTAAAAATCGACAAAAATGGAGATGCATGTTTTTCATTGGACAGCGATGATTTATTTATTTACCAAGCACGATGGATGTGTATTCCATCTCTCAAACAAAATGCCAGCATAAATGATGGTGTAGTATACGAACTTCGTACTTTCCTTATGCCTTCTTCCCCTGTAACTAATCAAAATGTAGCTATCCATATGTTAATCCAATGCAGTGTTTCTCAACCCTGGTCCTGGAGGCACTTTGCCCTGCATAGTGCTTTCCCTGCTCCCAACACACCTGATTCAGCTTATCGGCTCATTAACAAGCCCTGTCAGAGTTGCAGGTGTGGTGTGTTACAGCAGGGAATCCACTGAAATGTGCAGGACAGGATGCCTTCAGGGCCAGAGTTGAGAAACACTGATCTAACAAATACACACCTAGTTACTGAATTTCCAGTTAACATACAATACAGGTTTGAGTGAACATGTAATTTGGAAATGATTGAACCCTGAATTGAATTTTGTGAAGTCATTAAAAAGAAGCAAAGAGAGAACTGTGATTTGTGAATGTTTATTTAAGAGTCACAATAATAATTAATACTAATTAAATGTCAGATTTTCACCATGACCTTTTGTCATTGTTGAAAATCACATATTTTAAAGTATTGATATTGTGATATTAGCGCTGGTATTACTTGGTATCGGATCGAAAGGAAGATCTGCGATATCACTCATCCCTACTTCAGAATAGCTAGCTGTGTTCAAAATGGCATACTACATACTACTCACGTACTAAATCTGCCTAAAAGTAGTATGCAGTATGCGACTGAAGATCTGTAGTGCACTGAAGATCCCCAGATGGTGTCCTACTCCAGTCAGAGTTTCTAGCATACAGGAAGAGCTATCTTCATGGTGTACTGTATCCCATCATGCACTGCAGCCTCACCAGCTCTCAGCCTGCTTCAGTCAGAGAATATGGCGGCGGGTAACACTGGGGAGCAAAACGCAGCCAGCTCTGTGGGTGTAGTGATTGTAGTGGGGTGTGTGTTCATCAGAATGAGCCTCAGAAAGTTAAAATATACAGGTCTGAAGATTAATAAAAGATGAACTCGCTTTAGAGGATCGGTTTTAGAGTGAAATAGCCGAGGGTAGCCTAACAGCTAGGCTAAACGTATTTCAGGTGAACTGAGCAGCGTTAGCAGCAGCTAGCTCTAAACAGTGATACAGTAATAACAGCTCTGAGGTAAATGTGAGGTAACTGGTCATGTGACTGTATTAGTATACTACACTGTAGGTCAGAACTTCTTACTGTACTGTATACCACACACAGGGGGCGTATACAGTGTGCAGTACATACTACTGTAGTGTGCAGTGTGCAGTATAGTAGTGTGTCATTTCGAAGTCATACAGCCACTGTATTAAACACTGATGAAGAGCAGTGGAGGCTAGAATGGGGGTGTTTCTGATCCATGCTCGGCATGTTCACTAGCCTACTTCACCTTACAGATACAAGCGAGCCACAGCCCAACCTTTAACTTGTGGATTTGGTAGCATGTACTTGTTTAGTGCTTCCGTTAGGAATGAGACGATGGTAGCTGCTGTGAATACCAGATACAATGGTGAGATTTGAAGCCTTACAACAGTATACACTGCACCACCATATTGGTGGACAATTTGAAGTAAAAAGTGATAGGTAAAAACCCGGATGTGAATTACGGAAGCATGCCATTACCTGTACGGCGATACAGAAAAGGTGGAATATTCATACGTGCAAGCTAAGAACCATTAGGAATCTTTATGTTCCGAAGTGTACCAACCTTCTGATTGAGTCATATCACACTGTGAGTTTATTTACCATGCAGATTTCCATCTTTTCATAGTTGGTGCAAACTCAAAGCACGGGGCTGCCAAGAAACGCACCTATAGAAGAAGACTTCTAAAAATGAGTCACTGTCTTGCAGGCTCAGATGGCCATTCGTCTCCATTCCCTTCCACACTGAAAAGCGTAATTGCTTCCTGTCTGTCTTCAAGAACCTCGGAGGGATTGGTGGAAGTGGCCAGGTTCGCTCATCTGCTCCCTTCCTTAATTACAAATGGAGTGATTAGGGAAAACGAGTGTAAGAGCAGAGAAGGGAGGAAACGAGAGGCGAGCGCAAAGAGTATTAACAAGGCTGAAGAATTGCTTCTGTCGGTTCAATCAATACGCCATACAGCGGCCTGCCCTCTGCCTCGGCAATAAAGCCTCCATAGCACTGCTGAAGGGGACGGTAATTGATCTTTGGGTAAGGATCCATTTGGAGATCAGCACTTCATTAACCTCTGTATCCAAGGAAACAGCAACTCCCAGGACGCTCCTGAGTGTGATGCTGAGGTGATTTGGCACCATGGCACGAATATAGCTCTTTCATTCAGATCTATGTGCCTGAAATGTACCTAATAGCGTGTAATGCTTCCATGAGCACCAATAACAGCTGTGATTGGATGTGCCATGGACTGGACAAGTTTCTGGATGTAGGCCAGATCAATGTTCAGACACTCTTGCATCAAAGAATTTCTCAGATGCCTTCCCTGGCGTTTTACTGATTGTTCCAGGTAGTCCTGCGGGTTCCCAAGAGGATTCAAAGCTGGGGATTCTGTGGGCCAGTCCAGATGTGTGAATGCTCTGGAATGTTCATCATGCCAATCAGTCACATTTCCAACCCCGTGAATGCAGGAACTGTCATCTTGGAATACAGGGATTGGAATATTATGTTCCTCGGTAAGATGATGATGAGCAAAAAGCCAAACCTGGTTGTTCCAGAAGCTTAATGTAGGCACTGTGGTTCAACCTTACTGTCACCTCAACCAAAGAACCCATTTCAACATTAAATAAAACACCCCCAGAGCATCATAGAGGGGACTCAGTGTTTGTCCGGGGAGCTTACTAGGGATGCTATTTGGGACCTTCAAATGTTACTAAAAAAAGATATTAGAAAGACTATTTTTGCACAATAACTCATGATAAACATGATAAATAATTATGGGAAATTGTAATAAAATTAGGTTGAGGTATTTGTCTTGATTTATCTTATTAGAACTTGTTTTTGTTTGTTTTTGCATTTAATCTCTGGTGCATGTCAAATTGATGTGTACATTAATGTTGGACACATGGTTTCCAGGCCGACTATCACCAGGTTACCTTCTGCCCATAGTGATGAAAAAGACAATGGTACTCTTCAGACAAATAGCTGGTCATTAGGGAAGAATTATCAGGAGCAGATAATGGAATTACATTCATTCTTCAATCACGCCAAAGTCCAATTCCAACACTTACTATTACCTATTGTAGGCACTTTCAGTGGTGGATAGGGGTCAGCATGGGGTCTGCCTGGTGTGCAACTACCATTTACACATTTATGGCATTTGGCAGACGCTCGTATCCAGAGCAGCTTACACTTTACATTCACACAGGTAGGCGAAGGTAATGTTTGGAGTCTTGCCCAAAGACTCTTACTAGTATAGTGCAGGGTTGTTGCCCAGGTAGAAAGCAATGTTAATCACTGGCTAAAAGGAGTGACTGCATTTCGGGCGTGCCAAAGACCATAGTGTGAAGGAAGTAGCTGAATCTGCAGGTGTATGTAAGCGTACGGTCATACGGGTCTACCAGCAGTGGCTAAAATCCCAGTCTACAGGAAATTCTCCTCAGAATTGTGCCAGGGAAGGCATCCACCAAATCTGGCCCAACTGCACAATTCTTTGATGGAAGCACTGGAGGCATTACACACTGTTAGGTATGTTTTAGTCACAGGTGACAGGTTAAATATACCCAAGTCAATTCAGCAGAATGGTCATTAGAAGGCTGGCAGAAAGAGGTTGACGCAGCTTCTAAACCCGTAATAGCGGCAGTATGCTCATGTAAACCTGTTCAAGTCAAGTGCTCCCCAGGAACATGCTGTGACAGCAGGCTGGCCCAGGAGCAGCACCTTTGGATCCATAAAGGCGGTAGTGATGGAGCTAGCTTTGTAGCTCAGAGTCAGAGAACATTAGGCGTGATTAACACGCGAAACCTCTTTTTATCCCCTGGTGAGGAACCTGATCAATACTGCAGGCTTCCTCCTCACCAACACCCACGTTTGTTCTAACAAGGAAAGTATAGGAGCTCTCCTGTTAGCCGGAAATGAAACTGGAGGGGAAGGCTTGGCTAGTCTTTCTACATCACTGCATTCTCATTAACAGAATTTCCAGCAGCCTGCCGAGGACGCACGCACAGAACTCCTCGCGTTTGTCTCTGTTGGCTGTTATTTATATATTTTAATGCGGCAAGGGAGGAGTGATCTATTCCTGATCTAGTCTTGGGAGTCCTGAAAGTGGAAACTCATTATGTGTTGCTTTGGGTAAAGCAAAATAGCAATCGGCAAGGCGGAAAGCAAAAACAATTTAAATTGTTAATGCTGAACAATAAGCTTGGACTGATTACACCAGGCAGGCGAGACGTAATGAGAGAATAAGCTGGAAATAAAGGAGAAGGCGCCGAGTACCGATAGGACACACAGACCCTTATTAGACTGAAGCTAGTCCGGTAGTTCTCCAAAGACTACTTTAGTGATCCCATTTATACGGACCTTTTAGCAGAGTTGGGCCGAACTGTCTGAGGTGGGCTTTGTCTAAATATTGTCCCCAAGGGGAGAGAGAATTAAACCCAGGTCAGAGATTCAGCTTCATAGATCTGACTCCTGGATCTAGATAACTGAGCAGAGTGCAGCTTAGAGAGTAGTATAATGACTGTTAATGGTCCAACAACTGCCTGGTCAGAAGGGCTTACATGAACAAGCAAATCCATATCAGGGATAAATCTGTAAGGCCATAGGACATGGCTAAAGTGCTTAAAGGATTTGTTAATCAGTGTCGCCTGTTTGAGTTAGCATTAGCAATTAGAAGGGGGGATTACTGTGATCAGGGATTGCTGGAGATGTCAGATGAAACATAGCAGATAAACCTCTGCCAAAAAAAAGCTGATCATTAGGGAGGAATTATCAGGAACAGATAATGGAATTACATTAATGGGATTTTGCAGTCCAGATCTGAGGGGTAAAATAGATATCTGGTCTTTGGTATAAGAAAGATGGCTAACATACCACTAGTCTGGAAGTAGTGCCTCAGATTCTATGGGGCTATAAATACCTGCGGGGTGTGAGTGACGGAATCCATAGATTGGAAAGAGGTGCTACAGTGCAGTGAATGTCTCGTTCCATGTGGCTACAAAGCTGATGTTAGTGATGGGCTAAAAGGAGTGACTGCATTTGGGCATGCCAAAGACCATAGTGTGAAGGAAGTAGCTGAATCTGCAGGTGTATGGAAGCGTATGGTCATACGGGTCTACCAGCAGTGGCTAAAATCCCAGTCTACTGGGAATTCTCCTGGGAATTGTGCCTGGGAAGGCATCCACCAAATCTGGAACCAACTGTGCACTTCTTTGATGTAAGAGTGTCTGAACATTGATGTGGCCTACATCCAGAAACTTGTCCAGTTCATGCAAACGCGAATCGCAGCTGTTATTGGTGCTCAATAAGGTATTAGACACTTAGGTACGTTTAGCAAAGGCCCAAAATTGCTTTGGAAAGAACATTACATTAAATTACATTACATTAAAATGAAAGTAGGTTTTTGCCCTGTAAAGACTTTTTCCAAAGCAAATTTGGGCCAGTTCTGTTGGTCCATTCATCATGAAATAAATATAACATAGAACAAACTTTTTTTCATTAGTTTATTGATGAAAGTAATCTTACATTGAATGTCTGTTGACAACGGTATGTGAAACTTGGTACAGGCGATGATTAAGGTCAGGAAGTTCAATCAGTTGGATGGCAATCAGGTGTGAATGTAGTAATTAGGGTCAGGAGGTTCAATCAATTGAATGATAATCAGGTGTGAGTGTGGCTGGTCCTACCTTCTTTTCATAGCAATCTGAGTCTTCACTATCAAAGTCTGGCCTTTACCTCCCACATTGCTTAGTGCATGCCGTGTCTCAGTCAAACGAGATTTGGGAAGACCTCAGGAAAATATTGGTCAGGGCTTGTTTGGCTAAAAGAGGTTGTCAAACTGTTTCTGTCGTGTTTTGAACACCATTGTTACCCATCCCTGCAGAGGTCATCCAACAAAAAAATGACTTCAAGATCAGGGATAGAGTACTCTAGGAGATCACACAGAACACAGTTTTCCCTGAACGAGCCTGAAGGCTACTCAAATAAAGGCGTGTGGGTGGATTAGGCAAAAATGGATCTTTCTGGGTTAAATGTTATGTTTGGCAAGAACTGAACACTGAATTCCAGGACAAGACCTTCAACCTAACTGTGAAACACGGTGGTGGCAGTATCACAGTCTGGGGCTGCATTGCTGCTTTTGGACTTTCAATTCTGGAGTGCATCTAAAACTCTACTGGAGAAGGTTAGGAAATCCATTAGTGAACTGATCCTGAGCAGAATGTGAGTCCTGCATACCAGTAACCCCAAAAAACCCCAGTTAGTCCACAAAGAATAAAGCAGAAGAAATGTAGCACATATAACACATATATAGTGTAGGGGGTTGCAGCTCTGCTCTCCATGCTGTAGACTGGGGTTCATTCCCCACCTGGTCAACCACCCTACACTATACCTAGCACTACATGTAAAGTGTATGTCGCTCTGGATAAGAGTGTCTGCCGAATGCGGTAAAAGTAAATGACTTGACTCTACTAGCTTATGGTACCAGCTAGTTTGACTTCCACTGCAGATACCCCCCTTGATGTAGTTGATCATCATAGTGATGCTACATGAAACTGCCACTTGATGGTAGTGATACCAAAAATAGTACCAGGTAAAGGTCAAAATAATTATTCAAGTAGATTTTCATCTAGCAACTTACGCTCCCCAGACCAAAAACTGAGTAACTTACCTAGTAGCGTGTAATACATCTACACGTATGAATCTCAGTTGTGATTGGATTTGGCATGAACTGGACAAGTTTCTGGATGTAGGCCACATCAATGTTCAGACACACTTGCATCAAATAACTGGTCAGTTGGTCCAGATTTGGTGGACGCGCTCCCTGGCATTTTACTGGTTGTTCCAGGTAGTTCCCACAGATCTTCAATAGGACTTAAATCTGAGGACTCTGCAGGCCAGTCCAGATGTGTGAATGCTCCTGAATGTTTATCATGCCAATCAATCACATTTGCAGCCCTGTGAATGCAAGAACTGTCATCTTGGAATACCGGGATAGGAAGCAGCTCAATGTAGCACTGTGTTTCAAATTTACTGTCACCTCAACCAAGGAACCCATTTCCACCTAATTAAAACACCCCACAACATCACAGAGGGGACTCATTTATGACCGGGGAGCTTACTTAATCTTTATGAATGCTAGTAGTTAAGAAATTGATCACTACAGTAACAGTACACTCACTGAAGTAAGAGTTTTGAGTACTCTTTACAATCTGGCAGTGTTTCTGTTTGGTGTCCTTGAGCAGATCTCAGGTTATTGCCAGTAAATGCTTCTCTCTCTGTTCTGTTATCTAAACCTTAGAGTCAGTTGATCTCTCTCTATTTACCCCTCTGCCTGAACATCCTTCCGTCTCATGATTTTAGTCTTGTGAGTATCCAAATAAAAAAGGAAGCTAAAAAGGGGAAGACGGGAAACAATTAGATGAGTGAAATATTGGCAGGGTGGCAGGTGGGGAACTGAAAACCCCTCTGTTTAAAGTACAAATCGAGTAGTGATAGCTTTGTGGATTAGTCCCGAGGATAATGCTGAAATCAGGATAATTGATACAGTTTACTTCAGGCCTGCTTAATGCTAAGCCCGCAGAGCTGACGAAGATTAGAAGTTTAGAGGTTTCCGGTGATGCGGGCCATTAGAACTGCCAAATGAACAGGGAGTGGAGCTGAGCAGCTCAATCACGGCTGATCGATGTTGTGAGGTGTTGCCTGCTACACAAATCACGCCGATTGCCATCCTCTGCAAAGTGAGGGGGAATACAAAACAGGGCCTGTTTCCGCATCGCCATTAAGGTGCGCGCGTCTGAGCATGAGCTCGCCTTCTTAAAAATAATGGCCTGATAATGGACGACGCGTTCCACATCGATCTCCATGTTTAATAACCAAACCTTGCATAACTGAAGACTACAGTAAACTGCAATAAACATGAGTGTGTGGTGATCACTCATATGTTCTCGCTGATGAAGCTAATGCGCCGTGATTTACTTTCCATTACTTACTGAAAAGGCCTTGTAACATGCAAGGACATGAGCAAATAAAGCGTGCTTTATGTGCCAGAGCCTTGTGGAATGCTTTGCATAAGTGGCTTCAACTCAAAATATTAGCAGTAGCTAGGTTTAGGCTAGCTGGGTCTTCTCCAGGGAAGTGGGGGGCGGGGTATGACTTTTAACTGTATAAATGCTCTTATTAAAGTGTATCTTAGTTAATATTCTTCTGTCATTACAAACCTTATACTTACAAGGCTTGTTATTACTAGTAGTATAAACACATAGTGTTCAAATAATCAAATCAGCTCAAATGTAACTGTAGAATTATGTGGGACTCTTATTTTGAAGAGTGCACATGAGCAGTGCTGGAGAGCAACTCAGTAAATGTAATCAGTGTCTGTACTCATGTAGTGTTTTGGTCTATCTCCTTCTATCCACTGCCACCAACGCTGTACTATGGTAGAATCTGCATGGGCGGTATGGCGCGCATTACGTCACTAAGAGAATCCCGCTTTGGAGCTCTATGATGCCAACCCTCTTCAACTCTCTTCCAACTGCTTGAATTGCTTTTCAACTCCTCTCTGAGGTATACTTCACTTGGAAAGGATGTTACCAACACAACAGCACAATCAGAATGAAAAGCATGTGCAACAGGACGACCTTGTATAGTCAGTTGATTCCTGTATGTGGACACCCCTCTTAATTGTTGGGCTAAGGTGTTCAGGTGTTGTAGCTATGTCCGTTGCGAACAGGTGTGTAAAATCAAGGACACAGCCATGCAGTCTACATAGACACACACGCTGGCAGTAGAGTGGGTCGTACTGAGGAGATCAGGGAATTGTCGTAGGATGCCATCTTTGCACTGGAAGCGTGTTCTCTGGAGTGATGAATCATGCTTCACTATCTGGCAGTCTGATGGATGAATCTGGGTTTGGTGGATGAATCCAGGAGAATAGAATTTTATAGAATTAGCTGAGGCCAATCATTCCCTGAGTAGAGAGTTTACGGCCATTTTTTGCCTTTTGTGATTTGCATACAGAGGAATTTGTCTTCCTCATTTAACCCATCCATGAAGCGATACACCCACTCTAGTGAACACAGTAGGGGGCAGTGAGCACACTTGCCCAGAGCGGTGGGCAATTGGGGAGCATTTGGGGGTTAGGTGCCTAGCTTAAGGGCACTACAGTCGTTACTGTTGGTTCAGGGAATCGAACTGGCAACCCTCCGGTTATAAGGCTGGTTCCTTTACCTCCAGCCCATGACTGCCCCCAGAATGCTACCTACGCATAGTGCCAACAGTGAAGCTGGGGGGGCAGGTGATGTTAATGCAACAGCACACAGACATTTGAGCAGTCAGCAGTCTGGTGTAGACCCTTTCTGGTTCAGCATGACTGTGCACAAAGTCAGCTCCAAAACGACATGCTTTGGTAAATTTGGTATGCAGGATCTCCAGTGGCCCGTACAGAGCCCTGACCCCAACCCGAGCCAGGCCTTTTCATCCAACATTAGTGCCAGACCTCACAGATGTTCTTTTAATTGAATAGGCACCGACCCCTGAAACAGGGACAGCACTAAAATGTACAGGGTAGGGTGATGGGGAAGGGGTAGCGAAGTTTGAACCCCAGTCTACAGCATGGGAGCCCGAGGTTTTAACCACTATGCTGTACCACCATATTACAAGGCCATATAGCTGTAATAGTCCGGTGTCCACATACTTTTGGCCACATAATATAACTTACATGGTTGAAGGTAGATAGAAGTAAGTAGAAGATCAGACCCCTGTCGACAGCATGGGAGGCCATGGTGTTACCCACTATGCTATACCACCTACCCTAGTATAGTATACTACGAGTACAAGTTTTATACTATAGCTTTGATAAACAGGTGTCCACATACATTTGGCCATATAATAATTTATCTAGGATAACCAGCCACCACATGTGCTTGGTGAAGCAGATGTACACATAAATACTGTAAATATGTAGCTGCAAAAAAATTCTAATGATTTGCCAGCCCCTTGATGAGATCCCTCCTTCATGTTTTGTGCCCACCACATTCCGAGCTTAGCACTGCTTTGTTCCCTCTGGTTCGAGTTCTCTCCTTCATTTGTCTTCTCTCCTCTCTCTCTTTTACCCTTGTCTGCCTGCGGTGTGGGTGGGTGTGCCGTTTTGGTGGAGCCGCTCTCATTAGCAGCCCTGGGCGAGCGAAAGGGCTTCCTGACTTATAGGGTTTAATTACTCGCTCCCTCTCCCGCCGGACTCCTTCCTCAGCGTCACCGCCCAGCCTCGCTTAGCTCACTCTTAATGCAATCAGACACAGAGGTCTTGGATGACTTCCTCCGAACAAGAGGAAAGCAAGCCAATTTGACTAAATGAATGCAACAGTTCAAGGTTGCTATTGTTCCCTCCGGTGGCCCAAAATGAGGGGAGAATGAAGAGCCGAGTGCCTGTACGTGAGAGAGAGGCAGACTGGTGAAAAGTACACTAGACTCCCTCTTATTTAATTCAGGAACAACAACGAGGGGAACAGGTACTCACACAATTTATTATTTAACACATAACCTCGTTTGCTGAAGAGTTGGGCCGCCATGCAAAATGTAAATGGTGCAAAGAGAATGTATCAAATCTTGAAAGTACACTCGTCATCAAAACAATAGCTGCACCCAGAAGGAGGTGTGGGGTTGCAGTGCTATTGGGAAGGAGGATAAAGGTTACCAGGATCAATAAATGATGATACATTTAGACTGATATGATCAATATTTATTGAGCTACACATACAGAAGTCTGTCTCTCAGTATGGTGTCGGGCCACCAGCTTTGCTAACGCAGCATGCCAGACGTCTCGGCATGGAGTTGTAGAGGTTCCTAATGGTGTCCTGTGATAATCCATCCCGTGCAGCTTGAATATTCTCATACAGCTCCTGCAGATGGTGCGGTAGGGGTGGAGGTGGAGTGACACCAGGCCTTCTGGACATGTGGCACGTGACAACATACTGTTCATCTTGGTGCTGACCACGGTGCCTCCACACGCGGATTCGTTGGTCATCTCTACCAAGACAAAAGCGGGACTCGTCACTGAAGATGACCCGCTGCTATTCTGAGTCACTCCATGACAGTCTGGCACGACACCATTGCAGTCTTGGGTGACGGTGACGTGGTGTTAAGGACAGTCGTCGAAACGGTCTGTGTACATGTAGTCCTGTGTGGTGCAGCCGTCTGCCAATGGTGCTGGCACTAACAGGATGACTCATGGAGGCATCACTGCTCGCTGAATGTCTGCAATCGTGGCTGTTGGGTCAGTCAGGTACAACGATAAGGCCCGTCCTTGCTTACGTCACATGTGCAGCAATGTCAAATCTACCCACCAGGTTTCATTCCTGTGGGTTGATTCTTTCTGGGTGCAGCTATTTGTGCAACTATTCGTTTGGTGATGTGTGTCAGAGCCAAAGTAGTCAAAGTAGTTTTTTTTTTCATGTCATTCTGATCGTTTCTTTTGGTCCTTGAGGTTTTGTGTTTCAACAGCAGTGATATATAATTTCCCTTGACAGACTTTTGCATACAGCTCTATTACGACTAGCTCATCAAAGGAAAGGTGTGAAAAACCCATTGCTTGTTTCCACTTGTTACACTTTTGCCCTGTCAACTGTGCACGTCCTGGCTTCTGCTAGCTACGCTGACCCAGACATATCTGCACACCTATAGAAGCACTGCAGCTGGATGCAGCTGGCTATGTGACCTCTATGACCAGACCCAAGTTCAATGCAAAAGCTGAGGAATTGAAAAAAAGTTTGAACCCAGTCTGTTTGATTTCACAAAACGCCTTCACCCGCCTCACCATGCTGTGATCTTTTCTGAAACACCTTCACTGAACACAAGGAACTCAAAGGAGTCTGAAGGTCTTGCCGTTCTATACGGGGGTCCTGGCCTGAGTTGAGCTGCCCACGTCGTTTTTCACAGATCTCACACAGAGAAACCTAATAACGTGTGCGTGCCAGAGAAAGAGAAATAGAGAAAGAGAGAGAGGAGAGATCTAATAACCCGGTCCCCCCACCAGGATCAAATACCTTCCAAAACACTCCAAATAAAATATCAAACCACACAATCTCCCAACAGCCCGACCGAAAAACCCTGTGAAGCGTTCTCTCTGAGGACCCGCAAACAGAACATACCACATGCCGGTCAGCATGTTCCCAACAACTGAATTAGAATGACCAGAATATGTAGAGCACTGTGCAGTAGTCAGGGTCACACTTTATTTTAGTCATGTCCAGTCAAAGCGGCCACTAAACACTAAACTCTAACCCCTACATTTACACTAACCCTAATCCATACAATTACTCTAAACCCTAATCCCTAAACTGAGACTAAACCCTAACCCCTACATTTACACTAAACCCTAACACCTATATTTACACTTAACTCTAATTCCTACATTTACACTAAACCCCTAACCCCTACATTTACAATAACCCCTGATCCCTGCATGTACACTGTACCATAACCCCTACATTTACGCTAAACCCTAACCCCTACATTTACACTAAACCCTAACCCCTACATTTACACTAAACCCTAACCCCTAAATTTACAGTAAACCCTAACATCTATATTTACACTAAACTCTAATTCCTACATTTACACTAAACCCTAACCACTACATTTACACTAAACCCTAACCTCTATATTTACACTAAAACCATAACGTCTACATTTACACTAAACCCTAACCCCTATATTTACACTAAAACCCTAACGTCTACATTTACACTAAACCCTAACACCTACATTTACACTAAACCAAATTGAGTTGATGAACATTTAAGAGGAGTCCAAGCCAAGTCGAGTCAGGAATCATTTAAGGGCAAATATAAATTGAGTCACAGGTCATTTAAGGGTCCAAGTTGAGTCACTGATGCGAGTCCCCATTTACGGCCGACAAGACTGACTAATTAGGTGCTAAAACTTGATACTGAATGAATCCTGAAAAATTGGTTACCATAAAACTATTGAATTTCAGAACCCAGCCTTACTATAACTCATATCTGAGTTTGCTCTTTCAACCTAAAGTCAGATGGCGTGTAATATGATAAAGACACAGGCATTACATAACTATCACACTCTCTGCTTTGTGTAGTAGTTGCTGGATTGCCCAGTATTGGCATGTGGTTTGACTCTATCCGTCTGGAGTTCTGATATTAATTTGATGAGAACCCCACGGGTGCTCTCCTCATGATAAGTGAGTCATTAAGCCGAGCAGCTAATTATTTTATCAATTATATTCAATTTACAATTCACTTCTAACAGACAGGACAGAGAACTGATATGTAACGCGAATCTGAGAAATGACTTTTAATAGGTGGGCTAATTAGTTCTGTCAATTGATTGTCTTTCCTTAATATACTTGAGTAGCTACTTCATTAGTGCTTAATCCAGTGACATTTAGCAGTGCTCAGATGTCTGTCATTGACATGTTCATGTACTTTTAATAGGTTTTAATGTTCTTACTGTTCAACAAACAGACTTTAAACTTGCGATCCTCATCCTATTTGTTTCGAAGTAGAAGTAATTTGTTATTAATTAATTAATTATGAAGAAATTAGAAGTACACTCATCATCAAAAGAATAGCTGCACCCAGAAGGAATCAACCCAAAGGAATGAAACTTAATGGGTAAGTTTGAAATCATGTGACATGCCAATGATTTTTCATGCTCGGCCGTGCATGTGACGTAAGTAAGGACAGGCCTTATCGCTGTACCTGACCGACCCAACAGCCACGACTGCGGACATTCAGCAATCATTGGTGCCCCCCATGAGTCATCCTGTTAGTGCCAGCACCATTGGCAGACGGCTGCACCACACAGGACTACATGCACGCAGGCCGCTACGACGACTGTCCTTAACACCACATCAACGTCACCAAAGACTGCAATGGTGTCGTGCCAGACTGTCATGGAGTTACTCAGAACGGCAGCGGGTCATCTTCAGTGACAAGTCCCGCTTTTGTCTTGACCAACGAATCCGTGTGTGGAGGCACCGTGGTCAGCACCAAGATGAACAGTTTGTTGTCACATGCCACACGTCCAGAAGGCCTGGTGTCACTCCACCTCCACCCCTACCACACCATCTGCAGGAACTGTGTGAGAATATTCAAGCTGCGTGGGATGGATCATCACAGGACACCATTAGGAACCTCTACAACTCCATGCAGAGATGTCTGGCATGTGCGGTTAGCAAACATGGCGGCCTGACGCCATACTGAGAGACAGACTTCTGTATGTGTAGCTCAAGAAATATTGCCCATATCAGTCTAAATGTATCATCATTTATTGTTCCTGGTAACCTTTATCTTCCTTCCCAGTAGCACTGCAACCCCACACCTCCTTCTGGGTGCAGCTAATCTTTTGAGGATGCGTGTATTAGAAACAGGTGTGTTGGATCTGAAGTTTCCAGGGAAGCAGATCTCCAGGAACAGGCCTGAGCTCTGCTTTTCTACAGCAGTAACTTTTTTTTTCTTGTACGTTACTCTCAGGCAGTTTTGGTGATCTAAAGTTGTTTCAGGTGGTTGTTAGGTATGCCATTTTCATTTGACTTCCTCCTCCCTGATGGCTCATTTAGAGGCCCAAATATCTCCTGATACAGGAAGGCATATAATCCATGCTGATTGGAAGTAAATGAAGATTGGTGTTATGACTTTTGCAGTCTGATGTATATCATAATGCTGCTGTCTAGTACAGTCCACAGGAGGGTGGGCTCTGCCTTGCTCATGCTCTTAAGGAGGATTTCTTTCCCCTCAGCTTGCTCATTAGGGGTCTGGACTGTGTTGTGCCAGTGCTTGTTGTAAAAGCACCACATAAATAAACTGGAGTTGAATATTCCAGGCCACGGCTCAGAAGACACTCAGAAACTTGGTTCAGGAACTGAACTGAATAAATATATGAAACATTCTGGTGATTTAAAGGTGCGTCGTATAAGACCGGAGTGTGTTTTATTACTGTCAGAGGAATATATTTCTGACGCGCAGTGGAGGAGCTTCTACATTCTACCTAGTACGTTACTTTTTTTTTTCCATTCAGTGTTTATCAGCAAAGAAGCCGGTGGGGGATTGGCAGCTCATTAGGCTTATTTCTCTGTAACTAGGCTTTCTAGCTTGGTAATGAGGGCAAGCTGGACTCTACAAATTGGTCTTTTGGTAAAGTATGCAGGAATTATGACAGTTTCAGTGCTGCATTTTTCGTTTCCAAAGAATGCTTTGGAGGGTATTTGCCAAGACATTCCCTGAGGTTCCATTGCCGAGATCAACTTTTCCAGGATCAACAGCTACAAAAGGAAATGTCAGTGAGAATTCCGCACCACAAAACTGCAATAATCAGGTTTTATTCCCTGTTAGTACTTTATTATTGCTTTTTCAGCCGTACAATAACATGTTCCATATTCTCTAAGAAGTTAAAGGAAAGGGTCGGTGAAAAATCCAATTTGCACAGTTTTCCCCACTCATTCCAAATGTAGCCAATCAGACATGCTGGGTGTTTAAATTTTGCTGCTTTAGTTTAGTGCTGGAGCTGCGAGGCTAATTTTGCTAACAAACAGCAAAAGTCAAGAGCCACCGGAAAGTCACTTTCAATGATTGAAATAGGCAAAAAATCTGGAAAAATGTACAGAATTCCCATTTTAGGATTGGAAGCATACAATGCAACCTGTTTTCAGCACAAAAGTAGCCGAGCACACATATAACTACAGATAAACACAGTTATACAGTAATACAGTAATTAGGTATGCATTCACCGTCTCGTACATGTACGTTATTTATAGTTGCATGAAGAAACACACTGCAAAAATATTATATCTATTTAGTTAAGCATATCTTACATTTCCTATTTTAACCCATAAGAGCTTTCCTCCCCTTAGAGAAAAACGATGAGGGATCAATTAATAAGATTAGTCTTATTGTGACGAAGAGGTCACATGGCATCTTCTGAAACTATTTTAAGGTCAAAATACCGGTAACATATCGTCGGTGTCCAAAGAAGAACATGTATCTCTGTTTTTGTCGATTTTTACTCTTATACAGCAGCTGCTGTTTACACTGTGTGGAAATGTCAGGATGAACGGACCAACACAAATGGCCCAAAAAAGTCTGGTTCCATTGACTTACATTATAATGAAATTAGGTTTCTGGCCTCTCCTGTAAAGTTGTCATTTTGGAGATACTTGTGTTTCTTTGGGCAGCGATCAAGTCAAGTCAAGTCACCATTTATTTATATAGCACAACAGATGTTGTCCAAGCCCCCAGAGAGCAAGCCAAGGGAGACAGAGGCAAGGAAAAACTCCCTCCCAAGGAAGAAACCTTGAGAGGAACCAAGACTCAAAAGGGGAACCCATCCTCCACGTGTCAACACCAGATAGCAGGACAAGCAAAGGAACGGAGCGTTCAGTGTTTGTAAGGTAGAGGAATAAAAGTCTGTAAAAGTCCGTAATTAAGTAGTTGGGTCATCAAATGGGTCAGCAGAACGCAGACCAAGCTTCCACAGTGCAGGACAGCCAGGAGCTCCGTGGTGGATAGAGGCAAGCAGTGGCACCCAGTCAGAGCAGAGCATCAGACCACACAGGATGGGCAGCAGCTCAGCTCAGGCAAAGAGAACAGACAGACTGTTAGCTTTGACAGAAGATCTGAACACACTGTATGGTGTTAACAGATGAAATGTCTCAACAAACATTTTGTAACTTGTATTTTACCATTTTGTTCTAGACATGGGGTCAGAATGGGTTCTATGTAATATAGAACATGTTATCAGAGCATTAGAATTGTTAATTGGGTTTTAAATTTTAAAATGAGCTGATTTAGTTTCATGCTCTAACCAAGCACATCACCATTCTGTAAACGAGATCACATGTTCACAAATTCACAAACTGTCATGTGACTACATCCAGGATGTTCCGTATAGGTCACTTGGGGACTCCATGAGTTTAAGTGAAGGATAAAGCTGTATAAGGAACTTTCCAGACTTATTAAGTTCTTGTGATACATATACTGTATTGCCGAAAGTATTGGCTCGTCTGCCTTCACACGCATATGAACTTAAGTGACATCCCTTTCTTAATCCATAGGGTTTAATATGTTATCGGCCCACCCTCTACAACTATAACAGCTTCAACTCTTCCGGGAAGGCTTTCCACAAGGTTTAGGAATGTGTTTATGGGAATTTCTGACCGTTCTTCCAGAAGCACATTTGTAAGGTCAGACACTGATGTTGGACGAGAAGGCCTGGCTTGCAGTCTCCGCTCCAATTCATCCCAAAGGTGTTCTGTCAGGTTGCAGGCCAGTCAAGTTCTTCCACACCAAACCCGCTCATCCATGTCTTTATGGACCTCGCTTTGTGCACTGGTGTGCAGTCATGTTGGAACAGGAAGGAGCCGTCCCCAAACTGTTCCCACAAAGCTGGGAGCATGAAATTGTCCAGAATTTCTTGGTCTGCTGAAGCATTAAGAGTTCCTTTCACTGGGACTAAGGGGCCGAACCCAACTCCTGAACAACACCCCCACACCATAATCCCCCCTCCACCAAACTTTACACTTGGCACAATGCAGTCAGACAAGTACCGTTCTCCTGGCAACCGCCAAACCCAGACTCGTCCATCGGCTTATCAGACGTAAAAGCGTGATTCATCACTCCAGAGAACACGTCCAGTTCCGAGGAGAATTCCCTGTACTCTGGGATTTTAGACCCTTATGACCGTACGCTTCCATACACCTGCAGATTCAGCTACTTCCTTCACACTATGGTCTTTGGCACGTCCAAATGCAGCCACTCCTTTTAGCCAATCATTAACATCTGCTTTGGAGCCATTTTCCACACATGGAACGAGACATTCACTGCACTGTAGCACCTCTTCCCAATCTATGGATCCCGTCACTCACACACTGCAGGTATTTATAGCCCCATCTTCCTCGTGCAGCGCCATCTGCAGGGGCCTGAAGTTACTACCACCTTAAAAAGGCAAGGTGACTTATTTTTTTTGTCTAGTGAGCTCAGCTTTTGCATGATATGAATTACATATAATAGTGGTGATGGGAACCAGGGGTCTCCATGTCTACAACACACATATAGAACTTTTAATTCAGCACTCTGAATAATTTTGACTCAAGAATAGAGCGTTTCACACCAAACCACGTGACTTTGTTTACATCTTAACCATTTAATTATACAGAAATTTATGGGTGCCCTTTTTGCCCTTTTTTCAAGTTGCCCTTGAATCACATCCGAATGCCCTGACCACAAAAAAGCATCTCCATCCTCAGATCCATTCTCAAGCTGAGGGAGGGGAATGAAAACCCCGCAGTGTCAATAAACCAATATCATCACAATGACTTATTTATTCTATGTGCGCTGTAATTTCCCATAATGCACATCAGCCGGCGTTAAATCATAATTTAGCCTCCCAAGATATAAAGGAGGAAACCCTGTTCTCATGATGGAGCGGCACAATTATAGGCCACGTTGTCCTCATTGCTCACAGCAGCTGGAAGTTGGACTAAATTATAGAAAATGAAAACAATTAATCCTGAGATGCACAAGCTAAAGAGGTTCAGCGTGCTGGAATAGCAGAGCAGAGCTCAGGAAACAAACAGTCGGGTTAGAGGTATACGCTCAGATTTCACCCAGGAAGATGATTTAAAATATGAGTGCTGTTCTGTGACTGCTAGACTCATGAAAATTCATATATTCTACAGTCTATTCAGTTTAAATGGCCGATTCTACTGAATTAGTTCAAACTGCCGCCTCACAGTAAACAAAGCAATGAAGTTTCACTGTTCTAATTTAAACCAAGACATTAACAGAGATATTAATAATCCCACTATATACAAAATCATCATTTATAAGCTTCTCGTTATTTGGGAGGCGTCTATCCCTGAACCTACATTTACAGTAAACCCTAACCCCTATATTTACAGTAAACCCTGACCCATATATTTACATTAAACCATTACTCCTATATTTACATTAAACCCTAACCCCTACATTTACAATAAACCATTACTCCTATATTTACACTAAACCATAACTCCTATATGTACACTAATCCCTAACCCCTATATTTACACTAATCCCTAACCCCTATATGTACACTAAACCATAACTCCTATATTTACACTAAACCATAACTCCTATATTTACGCTAATCCCTAACCCCTATATTTACACTAATCCCTAACCCCTATATTTACACTAAACCATAACTCCTATATTTACACTAATCCCTAACCCCTATATTTACACTAATCCCTAACCCCTATATGTACACTAAACCCTGACCCCTATATTTACATTAAACCCTAACCCCTACATTTACAATAAACCATTACTCCTATATTTACACTAATCCCTAACTCCTATATTTACACTAATCCCTAACCCCTATATTTACACTAAACCATAACTCCTATATTTACACTAATCCCTAACCCCTATATTTACACTAATCCCTAACCCCTATATGTACACTAAACCATGACTCCTATATTTACACTAATCCCTAACCCCTATATTTACACTAATCCCTAACTCCTATATTTACACTAAACCCTAACCCCTACATGTACACTAAACCCATAACCGCTACATTAACACTAAACCCTAACCCATATACTTACACTAAACCCTAACCCCTATACTTACACTAAACCCTAACCCCTACATGTACACTATTTCCTCTGTCACTTCCTAATTATGCTGGTAGTTAATCTAACTTGTAAGGCCTTCAGTCCAGCTCCATGTAAGCTATGTATTAAACTGTGCTAAGTATAGGAGCAGTGTGCATAGTGAGTTTATATTCTGTAGACAAGCACACATCAAAATGAATATCAATTTGCGAGTATGTATGAGAGAGCCAACCTGAAGGAAGCTGATTATATTTACAATGTTTAAAAGGATATGAGCATTTCTACAGAACTGCACAAGAGCCACAATAAAGTAGTTCAAAGTTCAAGGGGTTCACTGTGCTTATGATGCAGCTAACGTGTTAATTAGTTTGATTTCCATAAAAGTAGAATCGTGAGAGGTTTCAACTCCTCTGAAAGGTGCTCAGACTGGCAGTGTTGTGGAGAGATTCGACTATACATTCACCAAGCAACCAGCGAGAGAGTGTGTGTGACCCCATGACCGGCCTTTTCCATTTCAAAATTGGCCGGTCGTGTTATGACCCAAAGCCGAATCTGAGGTCTGCTCTGTCAGGCAGCGCTTTTAGGCACGAGCCCAGTCATGTACAGGTTATACTCCCTGTGTTTACATTGCATGTCTTTCTGGAGCGTGATGAAATCTTCATTCCTCTGCTTTTAGATTGAGAGATATCTTTCAGAACCGCCTCTCTTTATGGCCTCCATCATGTTTTGGAGATGAAAGCTGTGCTTGCTTTTCCCTATCGCACTCCGTCTGACATCAGTAAAGGGCTCTGGCTGCTGCGCTCGCCGGCTATTAAAGGTCCGGGTGCACTTTCCTGTTCTGGTGTGTGGTGTTCTTCACACGCCTGCGCTGCTTTTAGCGCTCGGCTTTCAAGCAGGAAAAGCTGAGAGAGCTGATAAACCGGGCTTCAGGCCTTGAAGTCCGCCTGTTTGTTATCATCAAATGTTTATCTTACAGCTTTGGCTTTCTTCTTGTTTGCTTTTGCTCTTCATGTGCTTTGTGTCTGGTGATGGAGAGTGGCGACTCCGTTTACATCCTGCGTGGCAAAAAAACATTCACAAAGACTAAAGCCCTGCAGTGAAAAGGAGATGTCGATGGTTGGATTAAGCAAATGGGGTCTTCAGATTTTTGCATTCCATCTTAAATGGTGCACCAGTTACATTCTGGATGGAACCATTTAAGGTGGAACAGCAGAGTTCAATTACGAAGCTGACCTCAGCTTCCTGATCCAGGCTGAGGCGTAGGCTGATGGTGACACTACCCATACCAACCTCTTCCCCCATTTACTTCCTTACTTACTTAACTTCCATCCTTCCTTCCTCACTTTCTTCCTTCCTTATTTTCTTAATTAATTCCTCCCTTCCTTCCTCACTTTCATCCTCACTTCCTTCCATCCTTCCTTCCTTCTTCACTTCCATCCTCACTTCATTCCCCTTACTTCTTTACTTCCTTCCTCACTTTCATCCAGCCTTCCTTCCATCCTTCCTTCCTTTCTTCCTTCCTTCATTCCTTCCTTCCTCCTTCACTTCCATCTTGACTTCCTTACTTCCTTCCTCACTTTCATCCTCACTTCCTTCCATCCTTCCTTCCTCACTTCCATCCTCACTTCCTTCCTTCCTTCCCTCCTCACTTCATCCTCACTTCCTTCCTTCCTTCTTCCTTCCTTACTTCTTTACTTAACTTCCTTACTTCCTTCCTCACTTTCACCCTCACTTCCTTCCTTCCTTCTTTTCTTCCTTACTTACTTTCTTACTTAACTTACTTCTTCCTTCCTTTGTTTTTTCCTTCCTCTCTTCCTTAACTTACTTCCTCACTTCTTTACTTCCTTCCTCACTTCCCTCCTTATTTCCTTCCTTGCTTATTTACTTACTTCTCTACTTCCTTCTTTACTTCCTTACTTCCTTTTCACTTAGATATGCAGTAAGGGTGACCCTCATTTACAGTGTAGCTGAGCTATTACAGCTACATGGACTGAAAAAGACATTAAAATTAAACATGTCAAAATCATTAAAAGCACAAGTAAGATTTAATTAATAAAATAAATGAAAATAATAAAAATAAAAGAATTATATAATAAACTAATTTGTAAGATTGCAACATTAAAGGATAAGTAGGCAAACTAATATCAAAACAGCCAAATAACAGGATTATTAGTAATTAAATAAAAAAGGAGATTAGATAAAATAACACATTTTGGGGAAAATAAAAATAATAAGATATAATGGTAAGAAATACTAAAGTTAAATCAAAGGGACTAAAATTAAAATAAGGACAATATGAATGATAATAAATTAACAGATAAATTAACGAATAAAATCATTAAGATGAAAAAGGATATATGTGTCAGAACAGTCTTTCATATGAATTATTATTTGTACCAAATGACCAATGTGTATTTCTCACCCTGATTTTTGCACCATTTACTGGAAGGAAAACCGGAAACTTCTAAACATGCAGCTGAGAGTCAGCGTTCCTGATATACTGAGTTACTATTTAGTGCTGCAAAAAGGGAAGGTGAGTGGTAAACATGCTCCTGTCCCAACAAAGTTCCCTAAAGTTAATAACTACCACACCTTGATCGCTTTCCCGTCTCAGCTGTTTATTTTGCCCTCATGTTCCTGTCATTTCCATGTGCCTCTGTTTATTTGGCTTATAGCTCCTCCCTGTCTCCGCCCTCTTGCCATGCCCCTCACCTGTTCCTAGTTTATGGCCCCTCCCCTTCCCAGGTGTTCCTTGTTACCCCGTGCTTATATACCCCTCTGTTTGTGCCCAGCCAATGGCTGTATTTGAAATGGTGCACTACTTCGCTGTATACTACAGTAGTATGTACTGCACACTGTATACGCCCCCTGTGTGTGGTATACAGTAGAGTAACCAGTTCTGACCTACTGTGTAGTATACTGATACTGCCTGCTAAATTCAGTTTACCTGCATTTACCCTGAAAATGCGTCGTAAACACATTTAGATACGTGTGATAGCTTTTGTGATGACGGAGCAGGCGCGAGAGGCGGATACGTACTTATTTGTGCAACTGTTCTTTTGATATTAACTGTAATGGCGAGCGTAATTAATTTAAATAACTGTGAATATCTGAAATAATTGCGATTGGGTGATTGTCGTCCAGGAGCGCACAAACTTTTGCATAAACAGCGGGTTCGAAATGTCAAATGAAAAGGCTTCTATTTTGGATTCTTCCTCGTTTTAGTCACTAACTTTAGTACCAGTTTAAAAATTTGAGTGAAAATTTCAGCAGAATTTCAGAATTTTCATGTATTCGGTTGCATCTCCCTCTATTCAGTGAGTCACCCTCTGGCGAGCAGCCAAAGATCTTCTGTGGAAGAGATTCTGTTCTAAGGTCGGAACATTATTTCCAGGTTTTGATGGATTTCACCCTCAGATCATCACTGAGGTCTCCGTCTTTCGGACCCCTCTGAATGACGCCCGCCCGCCTGCCTGTCCGCGTGTGTGTGCGCGTTTGAAGGTAAACGAGCATCTCCGTTCTGAGCTCTTCTAAATCTCCCACTTTCTCACTGTCAGCATCCGGTCACGTTCCAGGCTCGGAATTAGAGGGAGACAAATGGGAATTCCGGCTCCATTACTGCCGTAATTAAAGTCTGAGGGTGTTTTTTGTGTGCTGATTGTTTATTTCACCCTCTCTGACGCTCTAACAAGCCCGAGCTTCACGGCTGATCCTCATTTAGTTCTTGTGTGCAGCACAAAGCAACTCACAAACCCTCATCTGTATGTGAAACAGCTCATCAGACCAGACCTTTCACATCAACGATGCAGCCTCTCTCTCCCTTCTCTGTTTCTCTCTCCCTGTTTATCTCTCCATCTTTCTATCCTTGCACATTCTCTCTCTCTCTCTCTCTCTCTCTCTCTCTCTCTCTTTCTCTCTCTCTTTCTCTCTCCTTTCTCTTCTCTCTCTCTCCTTTCTCTGTTTCTCTCTCCCTGTTTATCTCTCCATCTTTCTATCCTTG
>CM067476.1:38216010-38229729 GCA_034552555.1 Semaprochilodus insignis
CTCTCTCTCTCTCTCTCTCTCTCTCTCTCTCTCTGTCTCTGTCTCTGTCTCCCTCTCTCTGCTAACCCACCCCTCTTTGCCCATCTTTGCCCCTCTTCCTGTGTCCCTCTCCAGGGCTCTCACGTGACCCGCTGGCCTGGCTTCTACATCCTGCAGTGGAAGTTCCACTCCATGCCTGCGTGTGCCACCACCAACCTGCCGCGCGTGGATGACGTGTTGGCCACACTGCAAGTGTCTTCTCACAAGTGTAAAGTCATGTACTACACTGAGGTCCTGGGCTCCGAAGACTTCAGGTAAATGTGCACATACTTTACCCACTGATGGCTGTGGAACCTCAGTCATGTACGCCGTTACAACGCCAGCAGAAAGTCAGTCTCTCTGGCACAGTAGACATGATACACACAAGGTTACGTACAGGCGGGGCATCGCAAACAGCCCTCGTGTAAATAGGCTGATATAACAGGCGTTTGGGTATTTTCATGAGCGTGTATTCCTTTCAGTTGGGACAGTTCACTAGCTGTAGGTGGGGACTTGGTTTGACCGCTTTTATGCTTTATTGGATTAATACAAGCTCAGTTGCATTAATCGTGATGTGGTGTTTTCAGTTAGTGTTTTGTTTTTTCTTGCATTTCGTTTCTTTTTATTTAATCACAGCTGCTATGTAAGGGTATCTACCCATCAGTCTAGTGTTAGCCTTTAGTACACTGTTCAAGCCTGCTGCCTCTCTCTCTCTCTCTCTCTCTCTCTCTCTCTCATATAAATATATATCTCTCTCTCTCCTTTCTGCGCTTATCTCCTTACGGTTTCCTTTCCTTTCTTTTTCTCCCCGTAAAGAACCGCTTGCTGCGATGTGCAGAGTTTGTAAGTGATCTTGTTTGTCGTTAGCCTAGCTTTAGCTCCATGCTAACGAAACCCTGTTGTTCTGCAGTAGCGCCATGCTAACAAAAGAGCTCTTTTTGTTAGCATTAACAGCATGCTGTAAAAAGCACTGTTAAGCTCTGCTGAACACACGCTTGGCTTGGGTGTGGGTAACTCGCCCAGGGGGGTCAAACTCGAGTCCTGGAGGGAACGGAATCCAGCACGGTTTGGTGATTTTCATGCGTAACTGGAACTAAACCTTGTTATCTGGGGCCTTTTGCACCCAAGAGACCTTCAGTAAGACAGGACAGGACAGGACAGGACAGGACAGGACAGGACACTCAAGGTCTCAGCACAACTCTAACAGTAAACAGTAGGGTGGGTGATGCATCAGAGTAATCCTGTACCTGTTGTGGTAATGAGTTTTTCTAAGGTCTGAGGTGCTGAAACGGCTAAAAAGCCCCATTAGAGACGCATTTAGGATCTGCTTGTACTGTGTAATGTTTATACTCACTTGCAGATGTCAGATTTATCCGCCAGGCAAGGTGGATCCAAATCACATCCTGCGTTACAAAATGTTTTTCCAGACAATGGGAACTAGACTGTGTGTAATTGCACATTTTCAATTCCCCAAATCTTACTTAGTGTAGCTCTAAGTACTGACAATATCTACAGTATTTTCATGAAAGCATAAGTGATGTAATTAAAGCTGATAACAATAAAATATTGTCATGTTGCCCATCACTTATATTACATAAATAAATTAATTAATAAATAAATAATAATAATAATAAATGTTTATTTATAGATCACCTTTCATACCATTGGCAGCTCAAAGTGCTTTAGACAGTTGACACCACACACACACATAAATACATATGTGTGTATATATATACATATAAATACACATAAATACCATGTTAATATAGTTGTACCTAAACACTGGGGTAAAGAGATACGGGTTCAGGTGTGTATTAGATGTGAGCTCTGAGCTCGACTGTCTAATAGAAGCTGAACTGAGCTCCACAGTTTAGAAGCAGACTAACTGAAAGAGTCTCCATGTTTCCTGTATTCTATAGAAGGTATTTGCAGAAGGCCAGCACCTGTAGATGTAAGATCACCAGCTGGAACATAAACAGAGAGAGGTTCTGTGATGCAAGCAGGTTCTAGATAATTTAGAGCTTTATAGACCAGCAGCAGAACTTTAAACTCTGTTCTAATAGATACAGCCAGCCAGTGCAGCTCTTTCAGAACAGGAGTGATATGAGCTCTCCTTTTAGTTTTTGTTAAAATGGCTAGTTGCTACTTGTGTATTTAGCTACTAGCTAACTAACTAAAAACCACTACCACAAGGATAAATACTTAATGGTAATACATAAATAAAATGGGGATATTTATATATGCATATAGACACACACAATACAATATTACTGTGATTTTAAAAACATATATGGCAAATATAATAGTGCTGCATAGCTTACTCATATGGTGTGATTCGTTACCTTTTTGTTTGTGCCCCAAAGCAGAACACTGTCGGCATCTGCTTTATCTAATGGGGTCTGTTTGTGGAATTGTCAGACAGACTGACTAACACTGTCATTAAAAACCTTTCTTATTTATATCATAAAATTATCGGTACCTGACGTCCGTGTAACAGTACCACATTGCCACACGAAGTGTCCCTATACTTGTGTCTCCTATGTGCTTTGTGTATGTTTGGATAGGATAGCTGTCAGCAAGGTACACGCACACTTCCAGGTGGACTTCATACCTGGTCTTATAAGAGAGCTCAGTGTGTAAACAGTTGGTGCAAAGCTATGCCTGGATAGTTACAGATCAATTAGCGTACGAGCAGGTCACAACCTGGAAATCACCGAACTATGCTGGACTTGGTCCCACTGGAACCACAGTGGGGCTCCCCTGATCTAGCTGTTCAGAGCATGTAAACCTTTATAAGACTGTTTTGTGAGATTACATGAAGTTAGCACTGTATTTGCAGCGGGCCCTCGCCGTATATAGCAACTAGACACTATACACAATTTAAAGATTAGCCTGTAAACAGTCTTCATTATAGATCCAGTACACGTAGCTAGTGTGTTTTCATGAAGTCATCTTGAGGGCCTGATGCAAATATTATGAATTCCTCATGGGCGAGAGACTAATGTGAGACCTAAAACCTTCAATGCTTTTTCTTAAAACACTATGTGTGGGAAAAATAAGCCTGTTTGTTCTACTAACCGCATCTCGGGCATCTCTTAATCACTAATGCCGAATGAACTGTTTGAATGCTGACATGGCTAATAAATTCTTGGACCTGTTTTGTCATCATGTACTTTTGAATGCCTGTTGCAAGTATTTCAGCTTGTACCGTTAAAGCTAGTGTTTATTAGCCTTGCTAGCATGAAGATTTCCTTTAAGGTTCCTCAGAGCAGCGGATATTGCTTACACACGTTGCACGCTTTAAAGGAACGATTCAGCGAAAATTAAAGTTACACACTTTTTGCACTTAGCCCAGATGTAGTTGATCAGCCAAAACATGATGAGGTTCAAGTACATGCTTCTTAAGTTCTGCTCTGTTGCTAGCAAACACTAGAAGTCAGTAGTCACCCAGATTGTTTCAGGAGCTACACCTCAAACGTGTTTCGGACCTGCTCAGACCTCTTCAGAAGTGTTTCACTTATTTCGACCCCCCCGACCACCATGCAACATATGCAGCATGGAACGCAACTAGGCGGGCTGGGAGTGACACGGTACGGTCCTGGTAGGTTGTCACAGGTATCTGGAGCCATGCTAACTGCAGTGCATCCTACAGAGGCTGCTGGAGGGTGCATGAGGAAGGATCCATAGAGCGAACGCCACAATTGAGGAGGTCCTAGTGGGCCAGGGTAGTGCTTGGACGTCTTTGGTCACGCTCTTCCAACCAGTGTCAGACATTTCTAGCCGTTTGGCACGTCGCATCGTCTTGCTGGAAGATCCCGTCCTCCCCAGGGGAGACAGTTAGCAAGTATTGCCCCTTTTACCCCTGAGGGACACCAATGAGGGATGTGTGTCCAGACAGCCTTTTGCACACCTTACATACCCAACAAGCCGGCTTCATGAGCTACGTGTCACCCGCGTTGAAAGTAGGAAAGTTGAAAGTGGTCATAATAATGTGACTCGGCCGTGTGAACTTTTCTACATAGAAAGAACAAGAAATGTCTTGTAGTGTTTGTTAGCGAAAGCTGACTGGGCTAAACTAAAGAAGCAAACATGTTTTGGCTGATCGGTCACATATGGGGTAAGTGGAATTTTTGTGAATTAGACTTTATAGCCAAACTCTTTCATTCGGTCAGTAACTTCACGAGTTTGGCTGGACGTGGGCGCAGTGCAGGGCAGACTTGTCTTGGCCTGCCCTTTCACTTCTGGCTTAACTGTTGATTTAAGGCTTGGTGCGTTTGGCTGGTATGATTTTCTGATTGCTGTTTTGGTTGTAGTTTTGTTCAGTGGTCACACTTACAGCACGGGTCACATGCACTCTTATGAGTTGTACTAATCTGTATACCTGCCTGATCTGCTTTGACCAGTGTTGACTTTTCTGCCCTCTATCGGGAAGAACTGAAAGATAAATAAATAAATCAACAAACAAACAGGCATACTTGATCCAAAAATGCTTATACAATCATAATATTCTAATATTTTACATTCTAATATTCTCTAATACAAATGAAAGCTAATAAGCTCATGCTGACTGTTCTCCTTTGGCTACCATTCATTATTTTGCCATACCAGCATTTTCGGATGAAGTGTTGGCCCAAGTGCACTGCACATGTTGGGGGGGAGTTTTCCCTGCTCTAGCACTCCTTATTCAGATCGTACTCATTTCCTGATTAGCCCAGAAGAGCCCAAACCCGTTTCCTCTTAAAGATAAATTATGAGGGATCAGTTACAGTAAATGACCTTATTATAACATGGAGGTCACCTGTAACTACTTTAAGGTCAAAATATAGATGTGACATATGTCACAACAAGTGCTTGTATTTCATCATTGTGTTCTAGATATGGGGTCAGAATGGGTTCTGTCTATTATAGAACATGTTAACAAGGCATTGGAACAGTTAAACGGGTTTATAACAGACAAAACACAGGCTTTTCGAATGAGCTGGTTAACCAACCAAGCACACCAGCCGTGCAGTAAATGAGGTCACATGTTCACGAACCGTCATGTGACTGCATACAGGATGTTGGGTATAGGTCACTAAAGGGGCTCCATGAGTTTAAGTGAAGGATAAACTGCATAAGGGATTTTCCAGACTGTGTAATGGGCTTGTGACATATGTCACTGTGGGCTCTTATGGGTTAAATGCTTTGGTTGTGTTGGAGGAAGGAAAACGCACACGTGCAGTTCTGGGATTGGGGACTCAAACTGTGTAACACCTTTGATCCGGATAGCCTGCACTAAGCGGCTAATGTGGAGTGGTTGCATGTTGTGCTGAAGCTGTAGGCACGGGACTGGGCATGGAACGGGAACTCACAGTGGGGTTCTGATAGTTTGGTGAAAATCAAATGTTCACAGTTTCTGCTGTAATCTAAATATGTAGTCCATCAGCTCAGAGATCTTTGGTGTCTGAAGTTTGTGTTGTTGGTTTTGCTAATGGAGCCAACAAAAAGGCTGTACGTAATGTACGCTAGTCAGCTTGGTCGATTTGAATGTCGGTAAAAATGCACCGTCCGGGACATTCTGGTGCCCTGTTCGTTTCTGTCCGTTCACATCCATTGTGTGGCTTCAGAACGTTCGGTAGCAGCGTGAAGGAGCACTTCTTTCCTCTTTATGATCGTTCTTATTAATCTGATGAAGCTTTTCAGCCGTAGCCAGCCACGCACGAACGAGGGTTTTGATGTTGCGGTTATACCAAAGACAGTAGAAACCAAAAGATACTGAAACGATGAAGCTTGCTGCTAACCTGTAGCCTGCTGCTAACCTGTAGGCAAGGTTAACGTTATAGTGGCTCAAACACTCCAGCTTTTTCCTCATTATTATTTTACCAGTAAGTGATTTATAGACTGTAAATAGGAAATTTATTACATTTCTAGCTACAAAAACTACCAAACCGCACCCAGAAATCCTGATTCATAAGCTAGAACACAGTTGGATTTCTCATCTCCCCCAACCCACCAAGGTCTCATCATCGATTGGCAAGGGCTATAAGGCACAACCAGATGATGCGCTTTCACGCTAGACTTTTTTTTCGGACCCTCTTGCTATGTTTAGTCATGTGTGAAAGCTGTTTTTGAGCCATGCAGCTGTCCAGAGAACCAAACTCTGGTCCTCCTGAAATAGTGTTACCTCCGTTTTCATGTTCGGTGATGGTGGGAAGGGACTGTCATAGACAAAAAGCACAGCTGTCGGCCGCTGGAGTGTTCATATCCAAGGAAAATATAAGCAGATAACGTTTTGTAAACCAGTGTGCAGAGATTGGATGGAATTTTTGCATGTGAAAACAAACAGGCGATTATGAGCCCCTCCCTAAAGCGAGCCCAGAATTGGTCCTGGGTGCGGACTCTAGTATTCAGGAGATGTGTGAACACGCCTATGTTGCATGTGATTTCACAAGCCTAAGGATCACTGCCTTCTTCTCCAGTAGACCTTATGATGGGGTTTAGTCCGGATAACAGTGCGTCTGTCATACAGTGCCAGAGATTACAGAACAACTCCACATGGTTTGAGGTGAATTCGGTCTTATAGACATACCAGTGAGTACGTTAGTGTTAGCTAGCTTAGCGCTGTAGCTTCAGTGCACGACTCCAGACACCATAGATCTTGGCTAATCAGCTTCGCTTGAGGGAGCTTGAGTAAACTTGACTTTTTGCCGAACTATTGCTGCAACCGGAGAACTTTTAACTTGATCTGGCTCTGTTTACTGAACGTGCTTCTGCTCCTCATCAACTGTAACCTCTCCCTCTCTCCTGTCTCGTTCACAGGGGCTCCATGACGAGTCTGGAATCGAGCCACAGCGGCTTCTCTCAGCTCAGCGCCGCCACCACCTCCTCCAGCCAATCGCAGTCCAGCTCCATGATCTCCAGGTAGATTCTGGAGGGGCGTTCTGGTTCAGGAGTGTTCTGCAGCGTTCTGTCAGAAGAGCAGGACTCGACTGTCAGATCAGCCCCAAAGTTTGTTCCAACCTCTCCACCATGAGCCCACCAACCCGAGGACCTCCTGAAGCATGCACGCACAACAGAAGATCAAGAGAGAAAAACAAAGAAGAAGGAAAAAAAAAACGAATACATATTTCAAATCAACATGGGTGTCAGTTTTATACAAGGGCTTGGATCTGCGTTGATATAGCGCTCAGCTGGGCTGCAGGTCAGTTCACGGGCAGGATTTCGTTTTTGTTGGGGTTTATTTGTTTTGGTTTTTGTCCAGCTACAAGTTGGAGAGAAGTGGTTTGCGAAACACGTCGCTGACGGACTGAGCAGTACACAAGTCCTTTCGAACGGAGGTGGATTCGGAGAAACGGAGAAACGGAATGCGGCTGTTACACACAAGCGAGTGCACAAACACAGCACACAGAATACTGTACGCGTTCGATTATGCCATATCACTGGGAGACCGCCCTTCCGGTGAAGCGTTTATAGGTCAAAGTGCGGGTTTTTCCGAAACGTGGCCCAAAGCAGCAATAACTTAGGAAGATTTCTACCGCTCGAGTTTGTATTTATCATTAAACTACAATAGATTTGGAGACGATTTTGGAGTCTTCTGGGTGCTACGTGCTCTTTTAGTGCTTAGCTGTAGTGTCTGGCTACTGAGCTCGGGGTCTAGACCTCCAGGGCTTCGGAAAGCAGCAGTAGAAGCTTGTGGTGAAATAAACGCTTAGAGCTGCTTGTAGTGGTCGTTACACGTGTCGCCTGAGTAGTTTTGAATTTCGTGGAAATGCCTTGATTGTCAGAATTGCTACTGATCAGTTCCTATGCAGTTAGCCAGTTGGCCTGAGGGTCGTTTTATAGGTCAAAATATTATTTTTTTTTTTGTTTGTTTTGTTTTTTTTTTGAGTGATGAAACAATGAATATTAGCACATATAGTTACAATCAGTACAGTTTTACACAACTCGCTTGCATGTGAATTGATTAGCCATCTTTATATTAATATAGTAGTACATTTGCACACTGAAGAAGACATCCCTCTGTATTTATTCAGACTGAAAAGTATCCGACCTTAACACTCCAAAGCTCCAGAGTTTATTCCTAACGTGTACTGGTTGTACCGATGTTTTTAACCAATAGGTCATGTATTTGCGACGAATCAGGTTTTTTCTATGCTTCTTCTTCATGGTTTCTTTTGAGATGAAGACTTGAAGTGAGCCAGAGCTACAGAGTAGTGCATTACGACAGCAAGGGTCCCAGTACTTTGAGGAGGTCGCGACCTCGCTACAGCTTGTGAATGTTTTGTTGAAGTTTTACTTGGTGATCGGTTTGGTGTGTAGATGTTTAATTCCTTATTATGAAATTCCAAGGGCGGCGAATAAAGGGTCCCCGGATGAGAGAACGGGGTCTAACCTTCACCTGGCCAAGTGCTTGATGAGGCCGTGAGCCATGGTTGAATGTCTGTTACGTCTAGTAGGTCAGTAACCTCCTTATCAAAGCAGGGCACCGGTGAACGAGTTTCCGTTGGAGTAGGGTGCTTAAGCTGGCTGTTACACTCGAACCAGTCCCGTCTGTCCTTCTTGTTTGTTTGGTTTAACCGGGTCAGACTGCCCGCTTACACCACCTCTATGTGGGTCCACACTTCCGTATTAGGTTCACGGTATCTACTGGGTCTGGGTTCAGAGTTCTCCGATACCGACATGCACGTTCCCATTACTTATGATATTCCAGTACGTATATGAAAACATGTATCCAGTTAACAGCGGAAGGGAAATGCTTTTTTGGCAACGCGGCTTCTTTTTAGTTTTCAGAACTGGTGTTGCACAAAAACTTGGCATCACGCCGCGGAATGCGTTCCCAAACATGCTTTATGATTCCAAAACAGCTGAGGAAGATCCGTAGGTTTTGGGTGCCTGTGGAGATTTGTCGTCTTCCACAGGTGTTCCAGCGGACGATGGACCAGCATGTTGGTGTGTCAGAAAGATGACTTAAACTGTTTTGGAACATTGGTCCAGCCGTAACCTGTGCCGTCTCAGGCACCCACCCATCAAAGATGACCAGTATAGCATCACATGCTCGCACCCAAATAGGTCCAGAGATGTTTTTTGCAGTGCCGTATTTATGGCCTGTGTACTTTCTCCATCATCCCGGGATAACGAACACCAGAACGCCACACCAGGTATTCAAATCCTGGCATCTCGGAAAGGTGAACCAAGTACTCGAGTATCTGTGCAGATCTCTAGTCAATACCAATACCTCGACTTCCATACCGATTCCTGAACGCTCCTCTTTCAGGGACCTTCTTTTAAATTACAAGCCAGAAGTGGGTGTGGCTTTTCAACCAGCTAATCAGGAAGCGCTAACCTTAAAAACATGCATATGAAATACAGTTTACAAGCCAATCAGTGTGGTACTACACTACTATATCACTGTTCGATATGTTTTCCAGTACAGCAGAAATAGAGTGGCTGAGTTTGTGCCTTATGCTCAAATGTCCATCGGCTTCCCGTTGAAGCGTTGATGGTTCTAAAAGAACAATACTGGAAAGAAAAGCTGCGCTCCGTAGTAGCAAGCTAATATGTTAGCTCCACAGCTAACACGCTAGCCACAAACTAGCATGCTGGTCACGATACGATACAAGCCGATAGCACGTTGCTGCCTCCCTAGTGCGCCGAAAGCATCAAATTTGAGGACCCAGGCCTTGTAGATACTGAGTCACACAGCTTCAACACGAGTAACCGGTGTGAGATCATGAGTTCAGACTCCAGGACACGCTCTACTTCGGGCTCCAGCTGCTTTGAGAGTGAAGGCATGGTGTGACCTTGACTGTGGACTTGATAAGGAGGACTGAGTGCAGTTTGAAGTGATCTTCACCTTCTCCTACTCATTACTCTCAGTTCCCCAAACTTCTGGAGCACAGATTCAACAAACCAGAGGATTTGAGGAGACCTTTCTACGAGCTGCCATTCAAGTGTGATTGTGAAATCTGATGGAGATGTTTTTATGGCTTGTGGGGGCGGACGGGGGGCCTTTTCACTTGTTGGTTTAAAAAAAAAAAAAAAGAAGAAGGCTGTTATCAGGTGAGCCATTTACAGACATTTAGCAGTGATTGTGAAAAGGCCACAATCTGGCAACCTGGAGCAACAGGCTGCAGCAAGAGACTGTGAGGTCTTGTTAAACTGTAAAAGATGATGATGATGATGATGATATATAAGCACTCCGGTTCTACTGCATCAAAGGTTTTAACCTATTTTCCACGACGGGGTTGTTTTAACGACGGTCCTCAAGCAGACGTTTGTTGAGTGTTGCAAAAACCATCAAATGTTTTATTGTTTAAAAAGAAAAAAAAAAAGACGACGATAACGAAACAGAACAGAGGGCTGTGTTTTTGTATGTTCGATCGAGTCTGCTGTCCCGAAACTCCCGCGTTTTTACGTGTCCGTTTTGAACCCTACTCCTATGTACTATGCTAAACGTTGTTCTTGAACACAGCATGCTAACGCTAGACGCCGACGCTGTGCTTCTGTCCCCGTCTGAACTAGACTCCCGGGCACACGTTCTCTCCTCAACAGTTTACAGCTAATTTGAAGCAGTAGACAAAGGCCTCCGCCACGGCCTCAATCTTCAACCACCTGTACAGATTTACGTCTTGTGTTCACTTTTGACTTGCGCTGTTAGCAAAGGAGGCTTAGCACAAACACGGTTCTGTGCACACAACTGTCCCAAATGTTCCAAGCACCAAGCTCTAGACTGCTCACACCGCCCAGCATGCCCGGCAAATGGCAGTACTCTTTGTTGGGTCGGTCTGGGTTGGGTGGGTTTTACAGCACGGCTGCCAAAAATGTGAACCTGGGGAAGTTTAACAACATTGTCAAATATCAGAAATCAGTTTCCATGCCCCACCGAATGTTGTACTGAAGCTACATGCTAAGAAGTTTACCTGCTTAAAGTTAGCGTGGGCTATAAGATTCTAGCTTCTTAATAGAAAGTTATTGCATTAGGTTAGCATTGTTACTTCTGTTAGATCTACTTATTAGAACCACAGCTCCAGCTCCATAAGGAAATACATGGCAGACCTACTGCTACAAGGCAAACGTTGCTAACAAGTAGGCCCAGTGAAAGTAACTATGCTAAACTGATGGCTAAAAACTTCCATTACTTCATAGCTACACTAGCATCGTAGCTCCAGTGCAAAACGAAAGCAGTAAACCTTCTGCTACATGGCTAACATGGCTAACAAGTAGGCCTAGTGGAAATACCAGTGCTAAACTGAAGGCTGCAGGCTTTGGTTACATGCTAGCAACATTAGCATTATAGTTCCAGTGCAAAACTAAAGAAGCAAACATATTGCTACATGGCTAACATAGCTAACAAGTAGGCCTAGTGGAAGTAACAATGCTAAACTGATGGCTAAAAGCTTCCAATGCTCGTTGGCTACATTAGCATCGTAGCTCCAGTCCAAACTAAAGAAGCAAACTTGCTGCTGCGAGGCTAATGTAGGGATGCCGGACACGTCTTGCCTGATTGACTATATGGGGCGACTGGAAGTTTGTGTAAATTAGATTTTTGGCTGAGCTGCCGTTCAGGAATCAGTCCACTGCGGTTTCTGCCTGGATTATTTCACCAATTCCGTTATCTTTTCGATACCCTTCGGGATATTTGTGCACCCGTGTTGTAAACCCGTTCCCGAGATCCAATCTGAGCCGGCTTTTTGCAGTGTATGTCAGTAGAGGCTTAGCTTAGAAATCTCAGCCTGTTGTTTCCTGTTTGGGTAAATGTTTCTCTTTCCAGAGTATTTGGTGTATGAGGGCTATAACTGTCTGTCTGTCTGTCTCTGTCTGTCTGTCTCTCTCTCTCTCGTGTTTGTTGCTGTGTCTGTTTCTCCATCAGCACATACTGTACTCTCTGTTCATAAACACTGCATATCTTTTCTCTAAGGAATTATTATATGTGTAAAAATGAATTTTTGGAATTAATATACAGAATAGCGCCTTTACAATTTTTGAAACTATTAAACTTGAATTATGAGACATTAAACGTTCTGTGTATCCCTTTATTTCCTTCATGTGATGTTTTAATGTGGAAAAATTTCAGAGAATTCGGATTCATTTCCTATATATACACTCATCTTCAAAAGAATAGCTGTGACGTAAGTAAGGACGGGCCTTATCTCTGTACCCGACTGACCCAACAGCCACGACTGCAGACGTCCAGCGAGCAGTGATGTCCTCCATGAGTCGTCCTGTTAGTGCAGCACCATTGGCAGACGACTGCACCACGCAGGACTACAGGCACACAGACCGTTACCACGACTGTCCTTAACACCACGTCACCGTCACCAAAGACTGCAATGATGTCGTACCAGACTGTCATGGAGTGACTCAGAATGGCAGCGGGTCATCTTCAGTGACGAGTGCCGCTTTTGTCTTGGTGGAGACGACCAACGAATCCGTGTGTGGAGGCACCGTGGTCAGCACCAAGATGAACGGTTTGTTGTCACACGTCACACGTCCAGAAGACCTGGTATTACTCCACCTCCACCCCTACCGCACCATCTGCAGGGACTGTGTGAGGATATTCAAGCTGCATGGGATGGATTATCACAGGACACCATTAGGAACCTCTACAGCTCCATGCCGAGACGTCTGGCATGTTGGGTTAGCAGACACGGCGGCCCGACGCCATACTGAGACACAGACTTCTGTATGTGTAGCTCAATAAATATTGATCATATCAGTCTAAATTGATCATTTATTGATCCTGGTGACCTTTATCTTCCTTCCCAACAGACCTGGAGTCCCACACCTCCTTCTGGGTGCAGCTGTTCTGTTGATGATGAGTGTATATATATTGTTGCTGTTAGAATAAAACATTTTATTTTACTGACCTGTACATTATGAATGTTTCAGGATGGGCTAATAGAAATGCTTTTATTTCAGATTTACCTGGAATAAAATCTCTTTACATTAACATACATGAGAGTCGATGTTGTTCCCTCCTGTTGTTCAGTGGCCCTGATGTTACCGCAGCTGCCCTCCCGTGGGTGATTTCACCAGAAGGGAACACCTGGATAGATGCACGACTTAACCACCACCACCAGAGGGCTCTCAAAGACAAGACGAGATTAAAACTGCAGAAACATCACGTGACTAGGGACACAAATAAGGATCCCTTACTAGGGAGTGTGTAGTGAGGAGAACTAGCACTCATTCATTTCAGACACTAGAGGGTGCACCATAGCAGTAATGCCAACCAGTCTCAGCTTTGAGTAGCACTAATGCCCGTCAGTCAGCACTCAGTACCAGTAATGCCATCCAGTCCCAGCGCTCAGTGGCAGTAATGCTAACCAGTCAGTGCTCAGCAAGAGTTCTAAACATTGTGTTATGATGTCATAATGACATTAATGCAACTACGAGCTCTGAGCGTTATGATCTCCAAATACCACAAATGCGGGCATGAGTTACAAATGTGATGTCATGATGTCATAGTGGCACTAATGCGACCAAGACTTCTGAATGCTATGTTATAATGCCACTTAAGCAAAAAAGTTCTGAGTGTTATATTAGGATGTCATATCGGCACTAATGCAACCAAGAGTGGCACTAATGTGACTGAGAGTTCTGAACAAGTAATGCCAGCCAATCAGTGCTCAGTAGCAGTAATGCTAACCAATCAGTGCTCAGCAAGAGTTCTAAATGTTATGATCTCCAAATGGCACTAACGCAGGCATGAGTTACAAATGT
>CM067476.1:38230229-38242175 GCA_034552555.1 Semaprochilodus insignis
TTGTGAGCCCTAGTACAGCGTTTACCTGACCACTTGAATAATCGGATAATGGGTTCAGATAAGGGTCATCATCCCAATCGTTATATAATTCAGTTCAGCGTGTCGTAACTCCTCCGGTCTTTACACTTTGTCCACAGCTGTCCATAGACTATCTGCAGTGGCTTCTTCACACATTTCTCAAAAAGGTCTTAATAGATTTTAATGGGTTGAATTCAGTATCCAGTTTCAGTTAATTGAAATTGCGTTGGTTGGTTGGAATATTTGTAAGAGGTGAACAGGAAAGATAAACACATCAAGAACAGCTGTTAAACGTCAGAATTTGGGAGTCATTATTTTTTCAACTGCCTGTGTTCGTATGTAGCTTCAGAATGTTTGAACTGTTCCTGTTATTTAAGTTTAATATGTTTAAATTGTTCTTTTGGATGTATTTATATCGCTGTAAAGCACTTTGGACAATGGCTACTATGGGCTATTTAAAACTAGAGAAGTACATCTCCTGAAGAAAGTGCTGAGTGAAGCGGGGAAGAGAAGACAAAGAGGTGAGGGCCGGTTGGGCCAACTTTGAATTTGTGCTCTGGGGTCTGTCTGTAGGTTGAGGTCAGTAAATGGGTCTGATCTTTTCCAACCCTCTCATTCCTCATGGGAAGAAAGTCAGAATTTTATGAATTCCAGAATTGAAACTATGAATTGAATCTGTGGAACTAGTTGGTGGATAAAAAGCGTGTACCGAGAAGTAAAAGAAGAATTGTTGATTGAATAGTGTTGCACTTTGCACAATCATTAAATCACTAACAAATAATTAATTGTTGCTTTTATTTTGAGTTTTAAGGTATTTGGTCCAAAACCTCCAGGTGTTCATTTAACAACTGTTCTAGCTAACCGACTATGTTTTTCTCCGTTCTCTAAGTCTAACACATCGTCTCTTCTTCTTTTCTTTTCAAGGTCTGACTTGATACTTGGACGCCCTGTCTGATCCCACAGAGCTCCACCAGCAGTCGGCGTCTCACCATTCCATCCTTTTGGATTTCTGACCCGTTACCTGGCAACCTCCATCCCCTGCAGAGACAATGTACTGCCTCCAGTGGTTGCTTCCTGTCCTACTGATCCCCAAACCGTTGAACCCAGCCCTGTGGTTCAACCACTCGATGTTCATGGGCTTCTACTTGCTCAGCTTCCTTCTGGAGAGGAAGCCGTGTACCATTTGTGCCTTAGTATTCCTGGCGGCGTTGTTCCTCATCTGCTACAGCTGCTGGGGAAACTGCTTTCTGTACCACTGCCATGATTCTCCACTGCCAGACTCAGCACACGATCCCAACATTGTGGGCACCTAGACTCGGTTGCCAGATCCTCCAAAAATAAAGATCCTACCTGACGATTCTCACGCATACCCTGGACAATCTCTGTCTAGACTGTGAATAAGCAAAAAAAAAAAACCCACCAGAAGTGGTGGGAAATGAACCCAGCTGCAGTCCTGCTATAATTTATCACAAACTGCCCTCTCACTCTGACCGCGGGGTCAAAGGTGTCCTCACTTTGGGTTACGGGATCTGAAACTTGCATGGGTTGCTTCTAGGGTTGCTCTCTGTTGTGTTCATCCTGCACAACCTTAATTTTAGTTTTCTGGATGCTGAAAGATTCCAAAGGGTAGACCATGACGGTGTCTGTATGAGGTTGTGTTGGTGGAACTTCTGTTTCTGTTCATGTATTGACGATCAGTATGAATCCTAAGGTCTGAGGTGACTTCCTTGATGGTGAATGTCCAAATTGAGCATACTGGCCGCCAAGCGCGTACAAGTTACGCGGCTCAATTTGTTCAAATGCTGTTGCAACTTTTAATTCAATAAAGTTCACAATGAGCAAAATCACGTTACATGGTAAAATCAAGTTCTGAGCCTGACTCAGCCAGGCCTGATGTTAACACGAGGAGCGGCTACCGCTACTGGAACCTATGCTTGTTTTTAACATGGTTGCGTCTGAGCTAATAGAGGGTATGCATTGGCATCACTTGTGTGCCGGAACTTTCTGTAACAAGGCTGCATTTATTAGGAAAACTACACGAATGAAACAAGCGATTATCTTTGTATATTAAATTGCACTGCGTAACAAGATTTTTGTTCCCGGCTTCTATGTGTTCTATTCCAGTTGCTTACGTGTGAAACAAACAAAAGCAGCTCTGTATTCATCTGAATCTGTGTTTCTGTGAGCAGGACAAGGAAATGAAACTTACTCTACATGTTACTGAGGAATGTGTAAGATCTTAACACACTGCAGTAAATATATACTGTAATGTAATATAGATTTTGCTGTAACGTCAGAAACTATGCCAAATTTCTTAATAACAGCTTTTAAACTTCCATGAATCCTCAAAACTCTACAGAATAAAATTCTGCCAGCTAAGTGAGCAGCAAATGTCCACCTTCCACCTTCAAGCGTTCTCTTGCAGTGCTCACACGTGAAATGAGGTCCCCACGGTTTGTCCTGACCCCCGACAGGCATGCCAAAGTATGCTTCGTAGGTCCTGCATTTCTTAGCAGACGCTTTCACGGAGTACAGTTCCACTCTGGTCTTGATAAATCGTCCACAGATGGAGCAGAATGCGTCCGCCGGATGCTGCAGCCTCTTCATGCCCTCTAAATTACCTGCAGCTCTGTATCCACTATCCACTCACTCAGCTGGAGCACCAACTGACATGGCTGTTTTAACACACCTGTATTTACACTGCTATGTACACTACTGGACAGTCCCACACAGTTCTAGAAAGTCCTAAACAGACAGTTCTCCAAAGTTTTAGAAAGTTCTGGACAGTTCTAGAAACTTCTAGAGAGTTCTCACAGTTCCAGCAGCTACTTGAAGTCTACTCAGCACTCTGAGTGTATCACAGATGTTCTGGAAAATAGAGAACTTGTTTAAACATCGTTGTCCTGATGACAAAAACAGAGTTTATGGGGACCAGTAGCCATTTACTGTACGTGTTTAGGCCTAAAAAATTAATAGAACACGTTTAGTACCCGGGAACAAGAACAAAATACACATATGTCACGTAGTGTAATAGTTTCTTTAGGCCATTGTGATCTTTAATGTTTCTCTGTCCCAAGTAGAACTTCCAAGTCAACAGAAAGCGTTATCTGGCTAACTGTCTAAATTTGCTGAGTGGAGTCCTGCCGTATAAATAGAACTGGGTTTGTTTTGGCTAACACTGTCTAAACCCTGAACCCCCCCGCCTTGTTTGTAGAGCACTGGAAATGCTAACAAACCTTTGTTACACAGAATATAAACGGATGAATAATGCTAAATATTTTAACCGGAGTGGATATAGTTTATAACTTGGTGTGATTTTACACTGAAATCCAGCACACGTGACCCAGTGCCTGGATTCCAGCTGTTTCTGTGAATTGCAGTGGTCCATATAAAGCTGAAGTCAGTTTCCTGTTCACCAGCTTCTGGTTTGATGGTCCTTTAAATGTTGCAGCAGTTGCATTTTGGCACATCAGGCATAAAAATAATGATATTAATAATGATAATAACTGCTGCACCCTTTAAGGTGGAACAGGAAGATCCGAACAAGATTGGTCCTATAGTCAATTACACAACAGCTCTTTCCCATTTCAGACGACTGTGTTTTCACAACACCGCCACTCTGGAGTAGCTTCCACCCACTGTGACCCCACATGCATACCCTCTATAGCACAAGCCGACCTCAGATCTGTTTTATTAAAACCACCTTAATTATTTTACTTGTAACCTCCATTTTTGGAGGACCTGCAGTTTGGTTTAGCACCTATTAAATGTGAATTCCACTGATTTATTCAGACGTAATCAGAGTCGTTCAGGGTGGTCCGGTGTGAAATGCTCCATTCAGAGCAAGTTTAAATACGCCTACATTCAGAATCCATTCAGGGTGGAGGGGTTCATGTGGCAGATGCAGAAAATGGTCACCAAAGGAAACAAATGACTTCCAGATATTCCACCATTTTCCACCATCCACATTACAGATAGAAACCCAGAAGACACATGTAGGTTCACTGGTGGGTTTGATAGGATGTCAAGTGTTGTAGACCTGGTGACCCCTGGTTCCCATTATCACCACCACTCTAAAGAGATTCTGCAGTCAACCATTTCACACCAAACCCCCATCGGAATGACTCTGTCTACATCTCGACTGCTGAATTACACAGGAGTGGAATTCCTCGGATCAGGCTGGAGTCACTGCGCCATATACAGACCCATATGCTGTTTTGCCACTGCTTGTTTTTAGAGAGACTGATTTGAAGATCAGGGATGACTCTTTGTGTGCATCTTCTTGTTTTTAGAATGTGATGTTAATTAAGAAATTAGACTTCCTGTAGTCTAGCGTTGACACGGTGTGTGTTTTTCTCCATCTGTTTGGCCCTATTGAAATGCCTGTCAGCTCACCTTAGCGTGCGGTTCTAGGCAAATCCAGACATGTGGGTGAGAGAGCATCCTTTCGAAGTATTTAAACCTCCCCAAGAATTCCAGACGCTCCTGTGTTGTAGGCAAAATCCACTGATCTTTCCCAAATTCCTGCATCATTAAGTCGTTAAGATGGAAACTGAGTCATTCCGAGTGGGTTGGTGTGAAATGCTCAGTTCTAGAGAAACTTAACAAGCTGGAATTGTTCAAAGTAGTGGTGGCCACGGGGCCTACACACACACGGAATCGTTGGTCGTCTCCACCAAGACAAAAGCGGGACTCGTCACTGAAGATGACCCGCTGCCATTCTGAGTCACTCCATGACAGTCTGGCACGACACCACTGCAGTCTTTGTTGACGCTGACGTGGTGTTAAGGACAGTCGTCGTAGCAGTCTGTGTGCATGTAGTTCTGCGTCGTGCAGCCGTCTGCCAATGGTGCTGGCACTAACAGGATGACTCATGGAGGACATCACTGCTGATTGTCTGCAATCGTGGCTGTTGGGTCAGTCAGGTACAGTGTTAAGGCCCGTCCTTGTTTGTCACATGTGCGGTCCTGCGATATATTAGATATACCTCCCAACACGTTGGGTCACCACACAGCACACAGGGTTTACTTTTTTTTACACATTATTTACATTTATTGGCAATATATTCCATGTTTACACTTCAGGTTTTTATATAGATGAAATATAGAATACGATTTTCATAAATATTACACTTCAAAAGGTTTTTATACAAAAACGATGATTTGCATACTGCATATGTAAGCGGACTTCCATAGCCAACGTCTTAACATGTGCCCTCTGATAAGCATCACAGTCACATTTCGTGTGACTTGATTTCTGGATTTTTTGGCATTTTGCTGAAATGTTACGTGAACTTTTGGTCCTCTTCTGTTCTTTTTATGATCCATACTGTTTCATTTCCAGTTCATCTTCTGAGCAGGGGGGTAAAAAACCTAGGTGAGGTCTCTAGAAGATGGTAATTTCGGTGTCCAGGTTCTTATAAATCTCCTCCTGTAACTCACTGCAGATCCGGTCCATTCGCTGGAAGGCCACGTGTCCTTTTTTGCCTGTGGAGAAGGAGACAGTACAGTCACGGCTGAAGGCCAAACGCAGTACAGCTCACATGCAGAGATGTTCATTTGATTCATGCCAAGTCCGGTTTCAAGTCTGCAGTTCAGAATTATTATCTGCAGGTATTGTGTATATGTATAGTCACTGTCCAATAAAAACATGTATCTCATTTTTGGTTGTTTTTTACTTTTAGGCATCATTTGAACACAGCAGCTGCTGTTTTACACTGTGTGTAAATTTCTTGATGAATGGACCAACAGAACTGGCCCACAACTGCATGGAAAAAAGTCTGGTTCCATTGACTTCCATTAAAGTTAAATCAGGTTTTTGGCCTTTGCCATTTTGTAGATGCTTGTTTTTATTTGGACAGCGACGAGATATAAACCTACTAAGCGCTGTGTCAGCTTCAACACGGCTTCAGACAACAAGACTTCTATCACAGAAGCACCTTCATTCTGGAGGAACTCAAAATGTACAAGTTTCTGGATGTAGGCCACATCAATGTTCAGCCACTCTTCCATCAAAGCATTGAGCAGTTGGGCCAGATTTGGTGGATGCCTTCCCTGGCACAATTCTGAGGAGAATTCCCTGTAGACTGGGATTTTAGCTAGTGCTGGTAGACCCGTATGACCGTACGCTTCCATACACCTGCAGATTCAGCTACTTCCTTCACACTATGGTCTTTGGCACACCCAAATGCAGTCACTCCTTTTAGCCAATCATTAACATCTGCTTTGGAGCCATTTACCACACATGGAACGAGACATTCACTGCACTGTAGCACCTCTTCTCAATCTATGGATCCATAATATTTCCATTTAGATTTTAGAGTGTATATTGAGTACGGGTGGAAGAAAATATTCAATATTGTAATTATGTTTTGTGATAGGGTATCAATTCCCGAAAAACACAAAACCAATTTTTAATCAAAAGACCGAACAGACGTAGTGTCTCTCAGTATGGCGTCCGGCTGCCATGTTTGCCAACCCAACAGGCCAGACCATGTTGGGTTGGCAAACATGGCAGCCGGACGCCATACTGAGAGACACTACGTCTGTATTTGTAGCTCAATAAATATTGATCATATCAGTCTAAATCATCATTTATTGATCCTGGTAACCTTTATCTTCCTTCCCAACAGCACTGCAATCCCACACCTACTTCTGGGTGCAGCTATTCTTTTTACGCCAAGTGTATGTGTCACAACATATTGAATCGTAACCCCTGTATTACGTATCGTATTGACAGTGCACAGCCCTAGTATTGAGTGTGAACTCAGTAAATGCGGCACCATTTAAGGTGGAATGGCTAAATATCACTAAGAAGCCAGTTACAGCCTGTGCTGGTTACACAGGTACCACCAGGTCCAGGTAAAAGGTGTCCATACTTACCGAATGAAAGCACGGTCTCTCTGGCAGCGTTCCGCAAGTCTTCGTCTCCGGAGCGCCACAGCTCAGCCACCTGCTCCGCGCTCTCCGTCGCCTAGGAGACAGATTACACTCCTTAATCTCAGCTCATCCACCCCATATCAACCCTAATCTGGGGTAATCTATGGATAATCCAGACGAGAAGAGACTGAGCCATCTGGTGCCTATTCCTTGTAGATGACTCATCTAAGCAGGGTTATTTCAGTGTTACTCAGAGGAAGGTAAACACACGCTAGATGTTTTGGTTAAAGGATGAAACTGGACCATCAGCTTCATCCTCACATGATACGTCCAACGGCCGTAAGTCAGAAACCATCCTGGTATTTATTTCACTTCTAGTCACTACGGCCATTCAGTACACCTTTCAGCATCAGGTGAAAAGCAGGAAACACTAAGTACAGTGCTGTATTTAAAGTGTCCATGCTTTACTTCTCTACACCTTGCTGCTACTTTAAGTCCTCCATTCTTCCCATCTTAATTAGAATTAGAACCATGTTTGCCAATGGTGCTTACACACAGAGGAATGCAACCCACACGCAGGTAAACACACACTATGGGGACGGTGAGCACACATGCCCGGGGGTCAGCCATATCTGTAATAAGCAATTTAGGCATCATTTGAACACAGCAGCTGCTGTTTTACACTGTGTGTAAATGAATGGACCAACAGAACTGGCCCACAACTGCATGGAAAAAAGTCTGGTTCCATTGACTTCCATTAAAGTTAAATCAGGTTTTTGGCCTCTCCTGTAAAGTTGCCACTTTGGAGATGATGAAACAGGTGAAGAGTAGACGCACTAAACACCCAAACATCTGATATTATATTTAGCTCTTGATGTTTCTGTGCGATTTCCTGTTAAACACAGTTAGGCCCAGAAATATTTGGACAGTGACACAAGTTTTGGCATTTTAGCTGTTTACCAAAACATATTCCAGATACAGTTGTATAATCAATTTGGGCTTAAAGTGCAGACTCTCAGCTTCAGTTAGAGGGTATTCACATCCTAATTGGAGGAAGGGTTTAGGAATTACAGCTCTTTAATATTGAACTGCCTCTTTTTCAAGGGACCAAAAGGAATTGGACAGTTATCTCAAAAGCTATTTCATGGGCTGCATGGGATATTCTCTCATTGCTCCATCATCAGTTAAGCAGGTAAAAGGTCTGGAGCTGATTCCAGGTTTGGCATTTGCATTGGGAAGCTGGTGCTGTGAACCCACAACATGCAGTCAAAGGAGCTCTCGACGGAAGTGAAACAGACCATCATTAGGCTGGAAAAAAAGAAGAAATCCATCAGAGAGAGAGCAGCAGTGTTAGGAGTGGCCAAATCAACAGTTTGGTACATTCTGGGGGAAAAAAAGAGTGCACTGGTGAGCTCGGGAACTCACCAGGCCTGGATGTCCATGGAAGACAACAGTGGTGGACGATTGCTGCGATGGTAAAGGAAAACCCCTTTACAACATCCACCCAAGTGAAGAACACTCTCCAGGATGTAGGTGTATCACTATCTAAGTCTACCTTAAAGAGAAGACCTCAGGAGAGCAAATACAGAGGGTTCACCACAAGGTGCAAACCATTAATCAGCCTCCAAAATAGATAGCCAGATTAGACTTAGATCTAAAGAAACCAGCCCAGTTCTGGAGCAGCATTCTTTGGACAGATGAAACTAAGATCAACCTGTACCAGAACGATGGGAGGAAGAAAGTACGGAGAAGGCTCGGAACGGCTCATGATCCAAAGCACACCACCTCCTCTGTAAAACATGGTGGAGGCAGTGTGATGGCATGGGCATGCATGGCTTCCAATGGCACTGGGTCACTGGTGCTTATTGATGATGTGACAGAAGACAGAAGCAGCCGGATGAATTCTGAAGTGTACAGGGATACACTTTCTGCTCAGATTCAACCAAATGCAGCAAGGTTGACTGGACGTCGCTTCACAGTACAGATAGACAATGGCCCGAAACATACTGCGAAAGCAACCCAGGAGGTTTTTAAGGCAAAGAAGTGGAATATTCTGCAATGGCCAAGTCAGTCACCAGATCTCAACCCGATCAAGCATGCGTTTCACTTGCTTAAGACAAACCCACAAACAAGCACAAACTGAAGGCCGCTGCAGTAAAGGCCTGGCAAAGCATCACAAGGGAGGAAACCCAGTGTTTGTCCGTGGGTTCCAGACTTCAGGCAGTCATTGCCTACAAAGGATTCTGAACAAAGTGTTAAAAAGGAACATTTTATTTACATTAAAGTTTCTTTGTCCAATTACTTTCGAGCCCCTGAAATGAGGGGGCTTTGTAGAAAATGGTTGCAATTCCCAAACGTTTCATAGGATATTTTGGTTCAGCCCCTTGAATTAAACCTAAAAGTCTACACTTCAGTTGCATCCCAGTTGTTTCATTTCAAATCCATTTTGGTGGCTTGCAGAGCCCAGATCATGAAGACTGTGTCACTGTCCAAATATTATTTGAGCCTGACTGTATGTCTTTCCAGATGGTGAAAAGTGAATGACATATACTTAATGCCCAATAAAATGTCCGCAGTGAGTCATTAGATGATGATGAAAGAAGTGTCACAACCCTGTTATAATTTGCTAAGGGATTTTTCGAGACCATAAAAAAGTTATTTGTGTTCTGATATTAATGGCTTGTGACGCCGAGCAACAGGAAGCTATTTCCAACTGTAAATTATTCATAGCAAAATCAACACTGGCTATAAATAAAATACCACACATCCTGTAGATAAGGCTGCGCCTGCCTGGAATGAGTGAAGATATAACTGGAAAAGTTACATGGAAAGAAAAAGAAAGATGTAATCATCCTGTGCGACTGAATCTTGAATGGAAAGACTTCCCTGGCATGCTTTCACTGCTGGATTCACTGTTAATAACAATATTAAGCTCATCTGGTTCCAGATAAATATTATCACTGAAGAAAAACTAATGTCTCCAAAATGGCAACTTTACTGTAGAGGACAAAAATCTTATTTAACTTCAATGTAAGTCAATGGAACCAGACGTCTTTCCAAGCAGTTTTGGGCCATTCCACCCATTACTGATGTCAACTGTCTGTAAAGCACCTTGAGCTGCCAACGGTATGAAAGGTGCTCTATAAATAAACATTTAATATTATTATTATTATTATTATTATTAATGATATATTATAATATAATATAATATAATATAATATAGATAATATTATTATTAAATGATCGGCTAAAATTTACATATATGCTTTTCACTGGACAGCTACAATATAAAAACGTCTACACTGCTTTCAGAGGCTCGGTATGAATGAATGAATATCACTGTAGGAATGTAAGCTGTGTTCTGATTGATTAACAAAGCTGTAGTACATTATAAAAAAAACTTGAATAATCTTTGAAAATTGAAAAATATTTTATACGTTATTACTGTATTATTATTTTACAATATTATTATATTGTATTATTGTGTGTAAAATATACAACATGTGAATAAAGCTTATATCAGAAATTTGTATCAGACCTTTTCCACAAAAATAGGTCCAAAAGAGGTCATGTGACTGAAAACTGACCACAAACTCTGGCAGACAAAACCCTCATTTTCACAGCAATCACTATTAAATATTTCAAATTTTGGATTTATTCTAAAATCTAATTTGATTTTATTTGTCTTGTTAGTTCAGATTCCTGGTTATATTAAGCATGATTCCTTATTTCATATCATTTAAAATATTAAATATTAGATTTTCTATAACTGACCATGAAAATTAGGATTGACTTTGATGACATCATCAGGCACCAGTGGGCGGGGCAAAAACATTTAATAACTATCTTTCACCTCCACATTCCACCACTCTTAACCTTTCACACCCTCACCTTTCACACCCTCACCTACCACACCCTCACCTATCACACCCTCACCTTTCACTCCTTCACTTATCATACCCTCACCTTTCACGCCTTCACTTATCACTCCTTCACCTGATGGATCAGGTGGCCTGTAGCCTTAAGAGCCCTTTGTGTATTTATTTATTTATTTATTTAGTTATTTATTTATTTATTCATTTATTCATTCATTCATTCATTCATTCATTTAAGGGAAAGGTAGTTTCAGAATGTCGGTCCCTAAGTATCATACACAGTAGCAGGGAAATTACCTTTAAGCATTTCAGTGCCAAGCAAGCCTCCTGCTGCAGTTGGGTGTCGTTCTCTCTCAGCAGCCATGTGTAGTGTACCAAGGCCTGTAAATGTCAATACACCAGTGGTCAGTGCACTAAAGCCTGCGAAGGTCAAATTCGATTTTCACTCAGAGTGATAAGTCAGAGCTGGTTAGACCAGACTTTTATTTTGTGGCATGATTAGGCCTGTTCTCTGAACTGTGAAGATGCTGTGGTAGATGCTGTGGTGGACTGTGTCTTTACTACCTTTGATCTGAAGGACTTGAAGCCCGAGGCCCTGCAGAGACAGGAGCTGGCCGTGGCTGCAACCTTGTGATTGGCGTCTGTCAGTAGCTTGGCCAGGAGCTGCAGGGTTCTCCCTGTCGGCTGCAGCTCCGAGATCCTCCTTCCTCTCAGCTTCTTCAGAGCCCGTCTCCTCTTGGGGCCCTCTAGACAGGATACCAAGTACACTGCAAGAGAAAGGGAAGCAATACATCAAGGCCAGGTGCTCAGACTTTAATTTAATTTAATTTAATATTTTTAAGGAATATTTAGGTGTTAGACATAATGGATGGTTGTGATCTTTGGACCTCCAGATGGCACTGCATTAAAAACAGACATGACTCTGTAGTGAAATCATGCATGGGCTCAGGAACACTTCTTAGAACCATCATCTGTGAACACACACTGCATCACTGCTCCACAAAAGCATGTTAAAACACCACCATGTGAATCCTAAACATAGGATTTAAATGATTTCAGTGGTAGAGAGTTAAGAACCAAATGTAATGTGTTAGTGTACTGTAAGTAGTGTGTTGGTGTACAGTAACTCAGTAAGTGTAGTGCGTTAGTGTACTGTAAGTAGTGTGTTGGTGTAC
>CM067476.1:38247127-38260182 GCA_034552555.1 Semaprochilodus insignis
TGTGCAACTGTTGTTTTGACGATGAGTGAATATTAAAGGTGCTGATGTGGAGTATATGTGGTATATCAGGATATGTATTGTTTCAGACATCTCATCAGTTGGAGCTGTTAAGCTCTGTTTCTGTTCTGACAGAAACTACTTGCATCAGCAAGTTCATCTTGGTATGCTTACAGGAGCGATGCAACCCACACCTACACAATGCATTCCTGGCCTATGTTCTAATGTTTTCATTGCTGCTGCATGAAAATTCATCCACCCAGTTTCAGGGTGCACTAGCATCACAGCGTGGACTAATATCATCTCCACTGTGGGAGACGTGCTGCTTCTTCAGGGTGTTCGGAAAAGAACACATACCCTCAAAAAGAGAGTTAACAGTTCTGTGGATATCAAACCTGTCAGGCACTCACGCTCTGTTGCCGAGATGTCGTCAGTCTTCTTATGTGTCAAAGCCTCGATCTTTTCAAGCACCTCAGTCTGACGTGACAGCTCTTCCAGAATGTCCTGCCGGACGTGTTCCGAATCAGACAGCCTCAGCGCCTGAAAAGTGATACAACAAGGCGAATATCATGTAACAGAGATTCAACAACCAACTCATCACAGCGGGCTTCGTCTCCCTGAACCCTCCACACATTAACCCAGTCCTGACGGGAACGAACATCACCCAGAAATCTACAAGAGCCGAGGCTCTCACCGTGAGTCATGGTCATTATGGCTTCCCTAATTAAAGGTATGTCTTCAGCACTTTAAACTAAGGAATATAAGCTCACCAGACAAAAAAATGAGTCACCTTGCGTGTTTAAGGCGGTAGTGACTTCAGGCTCCTGCAGATGGCGCTGCACGAGGATGATGGAGCTATAAATCCCTGTGGGGTGTGAGTGACGGGATCCATAGTTTGAGAAGAGGTGCTACAGTGCAGTGAATGTCTCGTTCCAGGTGTGGTAAATGGCTCCAAAGCAGATGTTAATGATTGGCTAAAAGGAGTGGCTGCATTTGGGCATGCCAAAGACCATAGTGTGAAGGAAGTAGCTGAACCTGCAGGTGAATGGAAGCGTATAGTCATATGGGTCTACCAGTAGTGGCTAAAATCCCAGTCTACAGGAAACTCTCCTTGGAATTGTGCCAGGGAAGGCATCCACCAAATCTGACCCAACTGACCAATTCTTTGATGTAAGAGTGTCTGAACATTGATGTGGACTACATCCAGAAATTTGTCCAGTCCATGCCAAATCCAATCACAGCTGTTATTGGTGCTTGTGGAGGTGATACATGCTATTAGGTACGTTTCAGTCACAGGGGACTCGTTTTTTGAAGATGAGCAATTAAGTCAAGCGTTTTTACTGTGCTGTTTGTTTATTGTGTGAGCTGTGCAGAACTGTTTAATATTCTATTATCTGAAAGATCATTTTGATTTCTTTAAAAGTGAAGTCTAAACATCTAGATTTACAACTAAATTCTTATATTTTCAAAAAGCTTTATTTAAAAATGACTGTTTCGCACTTTCATATCACTACTGAAAGTTTTTTAGGCTGTAGGTGGAGCCTTATTTTAACCACGCCCCTGCATTTTAGAGCAGGAAGTAAGACTGTATCCCTGTCCCTCATGGCAACATGGTGATCAGTTAGCTCTGCTATGATGTAAATGTGTCCCATAGGCTGAAAATCAGTGTGGAACATTAACAACTGTCGCCACCATCAGACATCCTGCAGTTCAGTAAAGTTTTCTGTGTTTTAATGAAAAGTGTGATGATTGTATGCGTGTACGGCTGTTTGAAGCTGTGTTGGCTAGTCATGTACTGACTTTGGAGTTCTGCTTGAAATGAACTAAAACCGGGACTACCGTAACAGTCAACACTCTAACTTTCGGTAAAGTCTGGGTAGAGTTATGACTGTTTTGGTAGTGACAAAATTACATGTTCAGTCATTTGTTATAAGGTATATGGTCACTCAAAGGATTTTAGTCTAAAGTCCAGGTGACTTTGAACTAATCTGGTAGAACACTACAAATATCGTCGCTGTCCAGAGAAGTATCTCCAAAATGGCAACTTTACAGGAGAGGCCAAAAACCTAATTTAATTCCAATGCAAGTCAATGGAACCAGATTTTTCTCCAAGCAATTCTGGGCCATTTCTGTTGGTTCACTCATCATGAAATTCAAACACAGTGTAAACAGCAGCTGCTGTGTTCAAATGACGCCTAAAAGTAAAAATTGATTAAAAAAAAAAAAAACGGAGATACATGTTTTTAATTGGACACTGATGATTATAATAACAGTGTTTCTCACCCTCAGTAGTGCAGTGCAGATGGTGAGGTGGATCTCCAGGGCTTGGTCCAGGGTATAATCCCCTGTGCTGAGTGGGCTCCTGTCCTCACTCTCCACTGTTTGTGGCCCCTGCCTGGTTTCCTGGCCCAGAGCAGTGTCCTGAGCCATCACCCCTCGGCTTTTCACAGTGTTCTCCTTCGGCAAACCCGCCCTGAAACAACGCGTGTTCTGATTACTGCATCTGAACGTTCAAAGAGACCTCAAGAGTCTGTAGACACCCCCCTCATCCAAAGGCCTCCTCATAGGGCGTTTGCTGCAGGGACATTTTAAATAGCACTTCCATTTGAGCCCAGTAGGGGGCACCTGGATACTGCCCTTCAATGCACAGTGACAAAGCAACTCAAACCTTGTATTGCACCCAGACAGGCCAATCTTGAGCGGCTCTGTTTATATCCTACGAGTTTAAACAGCCACGGGGAACTTTTATTTGCCTTGTGGATCAAACTGATTTGAAGAATCAAAGACCCAGAGGTCCATTTCAGTCATGTCACATGAGTAAATGAACTGAAATTCACTGAATGATCTGTCTGAACTCAAATTGAACTCGTTTGAACTGCTTACCAAAGCATCACACGTACAACAAATGTGCCTGGAGGGATTGCAACATTCACCCACATAGCATCTGAAATTAATATTCAGTTTCCTAAAGCTGCAGCTTATCAAAGTCATTCAGAGTGGTTTGGTGTGAAATGCTCCGTTCTGGAGAAACTTGCCGAGTCAGAATTGTTTACAGTGGTGGTGATGGAAACCAGACGTTCACCTCTGAAACCTCCCTCACAGAGACTTATCACATGAAATTGTTATAGTCTGATATACCAGAAGTCATGTGATAGCAGTACGTATCTTGATTATGTAGTGCCGTTATCTCACCTGCCCACACCTGTATAAGAGGTGAGGTGTTATCTTGTGAGTGAGGTTGAACGCTGGCCAGCATACTCATGGCAAGGTGACGTGAATTATCTGAGGCATGATACAGACGGATGGGACATTCCAGTTCTGAGGTTGTGCAGGCATTTAACATTCCTCGATCCATAGTGTCATGTGTGGACCAGGAATACGTCATAGACAGCATTACCACCCACAGTGGACAGCGCAGTGTGAAGTAAGTAAGGACGGGGTGACCCAACAGCCATGATTGGGGACCTTCAGTGAGCAGTGATGTCCTCCATGAGTCATCCTGTTAGTGCCAGCACCATTGGCAGACGGCTGCACCACGCAGGACCACATGCAAGCAGACCGTTACAACGCCTGTCCTTAACACCACGTGAACGTCACCAAAGACTGCAATGGTGTCGTGCCAGACTGTCATGGAGTGACTCAGAACGGCAGCGGGTCATCTTCAGCGACAAGTCCCACTTTTGTCTTGGTGGAGACGACCAACGAATCCGTGTGTGGAGGCACCGTGGTCAGCTCCAAGACGAACGGTTTGTTGTCACACGCCCAGAAAGCCTGGTGTCACTCCACCTCCACCCCTACCGCACCATCTGCAGGAACTGTGTGAGAATATTCAAGCTGCATGGGATGGATTATCACAGGACACCATTAGGAACCTCTACACCTAAAAACAAACATGGCGACTCGAGGCCATACTGAGAGACACTACCTCTGTATGTGTAGCTCAATAAATATTGATCATATCAGTCAAATCATTTATTGTTCCTGGTAACCTTTATCTTCCTTCCTAATAGCACTGCAATCCCACACCTCCTTCTGGGTGCAGCTATTTGATGATGAGTGTATAAACCAGTAGGTTCACGGGGGGTTTGGATAGTAAATAAAGTGTGTGTTGTAGACATGGTGACCCTGGGCTCCCATCCCCACCACTGTAAAGACATCAGTCTCTACAATCAGCCATTTTACACCAAACCCAGTCTGAATGATTCTGTTTACTCAGGCAAACCACATTGCACATCTTTAAGTATTAAGGTCACATGCACAGGCTCTAATAGCGCCCCCTTGTGGAGAACCTTTAGCCTACAACACTTGTTTCAGTGTAAGCAACAGAAAGTATGATTTACTTTTTCTAGAAAATGTAATTTTGGGAAAATATGAGTAATAAAGTTGCAATAATACTTTGGCAAAAACATTTGAGCATACTTACTAATATTCCTAATACTAGTACACACATATTTTCCCTCCCTTCCCTGGAAATGGATGATTTACTTCTCTTGTATCTACAGACAGGCCTCCAGATTTCTAGCTTGGCTTCAATTAGGTAGTTGAATGTGCCACATAACCAGTGACCTACAAAACTGGAAGCACTTTGTGAAAACTGAGGTTTCCATTCCACGTGTCCAAAGTTGCTTCCCCAGATTTAACTTATTAAGCCCTCCGAGAGTCGGACCAGGAACAGGAATCCTTTGTGCTGCTGAGGCTCTCCAGGACCAATATAGTGCGTTCAGAACGGACACAGACTGCTTCTAGCTTCTAAAGCTGGTGGTCACGCTTGGATGCTACCTCCTGTGGGGGACAAGAGACCGGGTGGTCTTCAACAATTTAGGGTCCTCCACTGAGCTTTTGGTCACCACTTCAACAATCTATGCGTGTACACGGAATACTTTTTTCCTTCTTCCTCCTTTATTCCTCCTATCAGTCGGATTCTTCCTTAAACTCTTCAGATTCTTCCTACACTTTTCCAGGTTTTCACTTTTCTCTAGTGTGTTATGGAGCCCAAAGCCCAAAGTATGCCCTGGAGGGAGAAACTCTCTCCCTTTTCCCCTTTTCCCAGCTGCCTGAGAAATGCCTGGTTGGAATTCCAGCCGTTTTCTCTGTTACACGGTGACATCATCTCGTACAAAGTCCGTACTGGCCATCTGCTGCTATCTCTCTCAACCACTCTAGCGAGCTGACCAATCACAGCACACTGGGCTCGTGGGGAGGCGGGGCTTAAAGACACAGGAGCTCTAACAGAGTGACAGAGGGTGAATACAGATGTACAGTATGAGGAACATTTTGCGTTTTGGGAAAACTGAGACATGTAAATCTGTTCTAGTAGACCCAGAAATTCAATTATAAACTCTGCAAATGAGCATTATATGCCCCTTTACAGATTCCTGGGACAACATTAGGATTTAATCATAGTCAGTCATTCATTATTTGCATTGTTCTTTTCTTGCTGTTTATCATGTAATCTGTGCTTTTTTAATCTATCACAAAATCGGCCTGTATACCAGCAGTTCTTACAAGTCTGGCCAGCTAGAAATGATTTGTTCTGAAAACGTTCCGAGAATATTACCGTGCTGTGTTCCACTAATGTTGAAGCAAGTTCAGAAGTTTTTTTCTTGGTTGCTAGAATGTTCTTTCTAAAGATAGGAGAACGTTCTCGAAAACCTTCTGTCACCTCAGGTCTCAGTAATAGTCACAAAACATTTCCCGAATGTTGCGCTAAGAATGTTCTTCTTTTGTTTCATGTAACATAATCTGTGGCCCTGAGGACATCCTCAAACCGTTCTCTAAACGCTGCAGTTAAAAAGTTCTGTCTTAGTTACCATCAAACCTTATAGGGAGATTTTCTGAAATTATAAACATCTATAAAACGTTCTTTGACCATTAGATTAAAACCCGCTGCCATTCTGAGTCACTCCATTGCAGTCTTTGGCGATGTTGACGTGGACAGTCGTCGTAACGGTTTATGTGCATGTAGTCCTGTGTTGTGCAGCTGTCTGCCAATGGTGCTGGCACTAACAGGATGACTCATGGAGGACATCACTGCTCGCTGAATGTCTGCAGTCGTGGCTGTTGGGTCAGTCAGGTACAGTGATGAGACCTGTCCTTGCTTACGTCACATGCGTGGCCGAGCATGAAACTTGAATCACTGGCATGTCTCACAGTGTCAAACCTACCCACCAAGTTTCATTCCTGTCTGGCATTCTGAATCAACATTCCTTCTGGGTAATTGTGGCTTGGATAATGATAAAACCACATTTTATTAGTTATCAGTACAGAAATCCAGGTCATTCCAGAGTCATTCAGGTCAGGTCATATCTTGTTTTTGGGTCCATACATAATGCTCACACTGCAGCTGCTAAATCAAACCTTTTCTTGCATTATTAACCAACACAGGAGCAAATGTGAGCACAGAACCTTGCCATCGTCAAAGCAAAGCATGATCCCAACACCAGACAAGACGTCTGATCATGAACTCTAAGAAACACTCAGGTTTTTGTAGCATCACCGTCCGCCATTCCTACAGTTTTCTGTGGAATGCCTTTATCGGAGGAGCTACCGAAAGTCACCCCAAAATTCTAAAACAAAAGTACTTTTCCACTTCACCCTCACAGGCCAACCATGTGGCTGTGTTTATTTTCTAGCCTTAGCACACACCAGCTAATTTCTCCCTGACTTTAGCATACAAGCAGCCCGGGTATTTAACACTCCTGGCACCCACTGAAATGCGGCTAAATGGAAACAGACCGGATTTTGTTTTGTTCAGGGGTTGCGTTATTGAACTATGAGGGTTTAACACTCTGAAGAACAGTGAAGAAATCACAGCAGTGCTGTCACTTGTACCGAAAGGCTGGTCTTCCAAGTGAATGGCCTCACAAATCAGCGAACCCACAAGTGTCCTCTTAGTTTTTCTATGTCATGTTGATGAAGATAAATCAGAAAAATTCTGATTTCTGTTTGCAGATTGTTTCGCCTCGCAACGTGTCTGCATGTGTCTCTCCACTGTTAGGTTAAAATACTGTACATTCGTGTTCAGAACCATTTCATGGAATAACTTTCTGTGGGGCAGCTTTTAAAGGTGGACGTCTGGTTCCTAACACCACTTAAACCATTTAATTAGATGCAGAAATGATGGAATTCCACTTTAATGACTCTTCAGACTTTCAGAGTTCTTCAGACCAATGTCATAGAAGAACCTCTTTTGGTTCACAAATAGTCCTTTTCAACCCAAAGAACTCTGGTTCTTGAACTGGTTCCGTTCAGGCTTTCTAGAACCATGGTGCTAGCCTGCGTTTGCACAAGTGTTTACTGGAACCAAGGAACGTCAAACGATACATCATCAACATCAACAGAGGGTACTGCACAGCGGTAGTAAACAGCAGAACCAAGATGGTGGAGCGTATAGATTACCTGTGAGTGTTTGTGCTGTTATTCCAGATGTTTGTTTACATCCAGAAAGTAAGCACGGATCAACTACTGCAGATAAGAAGACATACAAGAGGTTCTTCAGTAGAACACTGGGTGGCGCCATTGTTGCCTTCTTTGTCCTCAACAACTGACATGCCCATGGATGCTATCACGGTTCGTGCTGAGGAACCTACTATTCTTTGGTTCCAGCTGGGAACAAAGAGGTTCTCAGGTTCCGAAACTTTTTGGTTTTGATGGAAATGCACTGAATGGTTCAAAATGAGGTGCATGAACCAGAACGGAACCTGTTCTACGTTGGTGGAGAGTGTCACGCCCTGTCTTGTCTATCCCCTGTTTATCTACGTTTTCTCTGGTTTTCCATCTGTCTTGTCATTTCCATCTGCCTTTTGTTGTCCCGTGCCATGTGCTTCTGTTTGTTTTGGTTATTGCTCCTCCTGTCTCCGCCCCCTTGTCAGGCCCCTCAACTGTCCCTTGTTTGTAGCTCTGCCCCTTCACAGGTGTTTCTCGTTAGCCCTTGTTGTTTTATACTCCCTGTTGTGCCCTTTGTTCTTGTTTGGTGTTTTGTCTCCATGTCTGTCGATTTTGTCTGTTAGTGGTTTCTGTTACCCTGTTTCTCTGTAGTGTTTTGTTTCCTAGTTTTTCTAGTGTCTGGTTTTTGTTTTTCTCCTGTTAGTTTGTCATTAAAACACTTGCACTTGCGTCCTGTCTCCTCGTCGTGTCCCAGCGTAACAGAGAGGGCTTTAAAGCACCTTTGAATGAATGTTTTTAGATGCCAACCTCCTCATGGACCTGCCTTGAAATAAGCTGGCTGAGTGGGGGGGGATATCAACACTCAAATAGCTTTATAAGAGTGGCGCTTCACATCAGCGATGCTGTGTGTCCTTGTAAATGAGCTGTCAAAGTCGGAACACACATGTAAAGACTCTACGCTTGGGGAAACCTTTACATTCCGGGATTTGGAGACCTCTCTGGTGGAAACATGTAACTGCATGTAACATGCGTTAGATTCATGGTTTGCGACAGTTACAATGTTTCAACAGCCATGTTTATTTACGCATGTAACAGGGTCATAAATTAGCCTTTAGCGTTTGACTGTAGCTTTGCTATATGGCTAGAGAAATGATAAAGAACGGTCTATAAAGAAATGCCTAGATATGTATTACACGCAGCAACCTGTGCCAGGACGGCCCCCTCTTTTGCAGTGATGCGGTAGAGGTGGACGAGGCATCTTTCCAACCAAACCTCATCATCTTGGTCTTTAGGTTTACTGAACTTATCATCAGTCAGTCGATATCGCGGTTTTAGTTGGAATTGCTCAGATACGATCTGTGATTAATGGTATGAACATTGACTCTTGGTGTAGTAAAGGACCCCTGACCTACCTAGTGTCCCTGAGCCTGACGCTTCCCATGCAGGAGAGGTCGTCTGCACTGAAGTCCGTGGACAGGAAGTCGAAACTGCCCAGCACTTCTTCTTCCTCCACAGCTAGAGTCTCACTGGAGGAGGTCTGGAGAGGGAAGATGTCTCTCTGAGGGAGTAAGAAATGAGAAACAAATGACAGATCAGTAATTAAACTGTTAAGTAAAAGCTCATTACATGTTGTACTTACATTGATCATTCACCTGAATTAGCTCCTTATAACCCCCTTTATTTTAACTCACCCACAGTAAAAACACAGTGAAGGATTCAGATCTTAGATAAGCTCACCAGACAGCAAACGAGTCCCCTGTGTCTGAAACTTACCTAATGGTGTGTCATACCTCCACGAGCACCGATAACAGCTGTGATTGGATTTGACATGAACTGGACAAGTTTCTGGATGTGGGCTACATCAATGTTCAGACACTCTTACATCAAAGAATTGAGCAGTTGGGCCAGATTTGGTGGATGTCTTCCCTGGTACTATTCCGAGGAGAATTCCCGGTAGACTGGGATTTTAGCCACCGCTGGTAGACCCGTATGACCGTACGCTTCCATTCACCTGCAGATTCAGCTACTTCCTTCACACTATGGCCTTTGACACGCCCAAATGCAGTCACTCCTTTTAGCCAATCATTAACATCTGCTTTGGAGCCATTTTCCACACATGGAACGAGACATTCACTGCACTGTAGCACCTCTTCCCAATCTATGGATCCCGTCACTCACACCCTGCAGGTATTTATAGCCCCATCATCCTCATGGAACACCATGAATTTACTACCACCTTAAACACGCAAGGTGACTCATTTTTTGTCTGGTGAGCTTATTTGCAAGCATTATGATCTATTAATATGATCTAGTAATAAACTGAATATATACTAAACCAATCACACGTAGAGTACTTTCTATTCATCACTAATGAGGCACTAGCCGAAGATCTCACCTTCAGGACCTGAAAGAACTGCTGCGTTTGTAGATCCAGACGTTTTAACTCTTCCTCAGTAAAGCTCATCTCCTGCAAAGTAGCATCCAGCTCTGCTAGCGCCAAGCTAACTTTCACAGCTGCTGCTTTCCTTTGAGAACTGCCAACCACTCCTGCCTGAACCTGAGGTTTCTCCTTCACCTCCTGCTCTGCCGAGGGCTCCTCCACCCTGACCTCATCTGGTGCTGCTGTTTCCTCTGCTTCCACCTCCTGGTTGGTGGCCACCTCGCCATTTTGTCGCAGGATATCCGGAGTACTGTAGCGCTGGAAGAGGAATATAGACTCTCGCTTGCTGCCTCCTGGACTTGGGGTGCTGGTCTCAGGCTCTGAGGGCCATTCTCCGCTCTCGTCCCCCTGGAAGGAGATCTAAAGTTACTCTGACAGACTCTTTTCAATAAGACTCAGCAAGCAGGGATGCACCCATACGGGAACCGTGGGTACATACAGTTGTGTGTAATAGGTTTAAATAAGGTCAAATTCCATGTGTCTCCTAGATTTTGAAGTGAAAGTGAGTTAACACATTCTCCACAGATATGACACTTTAAAGGGAATTTCAATGATTCTGCACAATTCAGAGAGGGTTTGGTTGATTGTAGAGATGTTCTTTACAGTGGTGGTGATGGGAATGGGTCACCATGTCTACCGCACACATATACACACTTTATTTACTATCCAAACTACCACCACCAGTCTTCTGCTGTACCTGTATAGACCAGTATGACCGTACGCTTCCATACACCTGCAGATTCAGCTACTTCCTTCACACTATGGTCTTTGACACGCCCAAACGCAGTCACTCCTTTTAGCCAATCATTAACATCTGCTTTGGAGCCATTTTCCACACATGGAACGAGACATTCACTGCACTGTACCACCTCTTCTCAATCTATGGATCCCGTCACTCACACCCCACAGGGATTTATAGCCCCATCATCCTCGTGCAGCGCCATCTGCGGGAGTCTAAAGTTATTACCACCACTTTAAACACACAAGGTGACTCGTTTTTTTTGTCCAGGGAGCTTATATGGAATGCTGTTGATGGTAATATATTGAATAACCTGAATAATAAGTTTTCTATTGGGGACTATTTTACCTCAACAACAAATCTTCTCAAAACTATCAATCAACGATGTCTCAGACATCAGGGAGTGTATTCATAACCATTTCATCTAATGACATTCAGGTGAGGGAGCTTTTAGAGGCAGATGTCTGGTTCATTTCAGTCACCGCCACTGTGAACAGTTCTGACTCTGTAAGTTTCTCTAGAACAGATCATTCATTCCAAATCACTCTGAACAACTTTCTTTACTTCTTAACTATCTAACTTTGCTTATTTTCTTTTTATTTGTTTTCCGTGATTCTCCTTAAAATTGGACATTTTTCTAAAATTGTTTTAGTGCACCTTTTCCATGTCTTTGCTTAGACATATGTCATTACTACCGCACAGGCCAGATGTTAGGTTTTGTTTTCTCTGCCATGTTAAATATTAAATTCAGCAAGTAAACAGTAATTATGTACTGAAATGGGCCGAAGTGTGTTCTCTTTAGATGATGTGTTAACTTACATACACTTTAATCAACAACAATATGGAATGTGACTGGGTGAGTCCACATTTTTGCATTTAATTGCACCGACATATGTAGTTTATTTGTTATAATGTTATAAAAATACAAAATTGTGCAAATAAACAATCCACTGTCATCTGTGAGTTCAACTGTAACTATATATATATATATATATCCTCTCCTGGAGGAAGTCTGATATTTATAGTATTCGGTAGTTACAGTACAGTCTTGTTCATCCTGTAAATACTTATAATAAATACAATAAATTAAATCAGGTAGTCCAGTTGAACAAATCCATGTGATAGGAGTCAAGAACCTGCGTGTTCACAACCTGAAATCAAGACACTCATCTTTTACTTTTTTTTATGTTTATTTGTATTTAATATAGTGGCAAAAAATTAATAATAAGTAATATAGGGGCAAAAAACACNCCAACATTCATAGCTTCCTAAGACAAATGTGTAATAATAATAATAATAATAATAATAATAATAATAATAAACATTTATATTTTTTATTTGTAGAGCATTTTTATACCGTTGGCAGCTCAAAGTGCTTTACAGAGAGTTGACATCAGTAATAACAGAAATTCTACATTTTCTACATGTAGTTTTAACTAAACGCTGAGTTAGAGAGAGACGTTGAGAGAAGTGTGAGCTCGACTGTCTAATAGAAGCTGGACCTGAGCTCCACAGTTTAGAAGCAGAGTAACTGAAATGGTCTCTCCATGTTTCCTGTACTCTACAGAAGGTGTGTGCAGACAGTCAGCATCTGTAGATCTAAGATCACCAGCTGGAACATAAACAGAGAGATGTTCTGCGATGTGAGCAGGTGCTAGATTACTCAGAGCTTTACAGACCAGCAGCAGAACTTTAAACTCTGTTCTAACAGATACAGGCAGCCAGTGCAGCTCTTTAGAACAGGAGTGATATGAGCTCTCTTCAGTTCATGTTAGGATCCGAGCTGCTGCGTTCTGTACGTTCTTAGGAGCCCCAGTAAGAGGACCATTACAGTGATCAACACTGCTTGTAATAAACGCATGAACAAGTTTCTCAGTCACTTTCAGACAGAAATGGCTGAACTTTAGTAATATTTCTCAAATGATAAAAAGCTGTTTTAGTGACTGTATTAACATGTGGGATGAAACAAAGTCTAATTACTGATGGCATTATGTTGTTTACTACATTTCTTTGATCTTCTTGCTAATTTTTCTTGAGTTGTACGAATCCTACCTCTCCCAGGGGGGCCTTTAGAAGATCATCATCCACCGACTGAGTGTCCGCTGAAGGCTCAAGGGTGATTGGGGGACGGCCAGCTCTTTCGTAGGCTGGCGGAGTGAGTGCCTGGGCGGAGTCAGACAGGTAACTGAGCAGAGACACGCCCCTAGATTCACGGGAGCCAATGGAGAACGAGCCATCTGGATCTTGGAGCTGACGCATCATAGACTGCAGCACAGAATATATAGAACTGTGAACATTCAAAGAACTATGTGCATGCTTATATGGTTCTTTGCATGAGGAGATGGTTCTGCAGATCGCTGAAGAACGTGTTGATTATGGCTCTCTGTAGAACCGTAAACATTCACAGAACCAATAGATGCTTAAATGGTTCTTTAGATTGATTCTCTTGTTAACAGGTTCTATGTAGAAGCATTTGTGTGCCTAAATGGTTCT
>CM067476.1:38260682-38273724 GCA_034552555.1 Semaprochilodus insignis
AGAACCATTTAGGCACACAAATGCTTCTACATAGAACCTGTTAACAAGAGAATCAATCTAAAGAACCATTTAAGCATCTATTGGTTCTGTGAATGTTTACGGTTCTACAGAGAGCCATAATCAACACGTTCTTCAGCGATCTGCAGAACCATCTCCTCATGCAAAGAACCATATAAGCATGCACATAGTTCTTTGAATGTTCACAGTTCTATATATTCTGTGCTGCAGTCTATGATGCGTCAGCTCCAAGATCCAGATGGCTCGTTCTCCATTGGCTCCCGTGAATCTAGGGGCGTGTCTCTGCTCAGTTACCTGTCTGACTCCGCCCAGGCACTCACTCCGCCAGCCTACGAAAGAGCTGGCCGTCCCCCAATCACCCTTGAGCCTTCAGTGGACACTCAGTCGGTGGATGATGATCTTCTAAAGGCCCCCCTGGGAGAGGTAGGATTCGTACAACTCAAGAAAAATTAGCAAGAAGATCAAAGAAATGTAGTAAACAACATAATGCCATCAGTAATTAGACTTTGTTTCATCCCACATGTTAATACAGTCACTAAAACAGCTTTTTATCATTTGAGAAATATTACTAAAGTTCAGCCATTTCTGTCTGAAAGTGACTGAGAAACTTGTTCATGCGTTTATTACAAGCAGTGTTGATCACTGTAATGGTCCTCTTACTGGGGCTCCTAAGAACGTACAGAACGCAGCAGCTCGGATCCTAACATGAACTGAAGAGAGCTCATATCACTCCTGTTCTAAAGAGCTGCACTGGCTGCCTGTATCTGTTAGAACAGAGTTTAAAGTTCTGCTGCTGGTCTGTAAAGCTCTGAGTAATCTAGCACCTGCTCACATCGCAGAACATCTCTCTGTTTATGTTCCAGCTGGTGATCTTAGATCTACAGATGCTGACTGTCTGCACACACCTTCTGTAGAGTACAGGAAACATGGAGAGACCATTTCAGTTACTCTGCTTCTAAACTGTGGAGCTCAGGTCCAGCTTCTATTAGACAGTCGAGCTCACACTTCTCTCAACGTCTCTCTCTAACTCAGCGTTTAGTTAAAACTACATGTAGAAAATGTAGAATTTCTGTTATTACTGATGTCAACTCTCTGTAAAGCACTTTGAGCTGCCAACGGTATAAAAATGCTCTACAAATAAAAAATATAAATGTTTATTATTATTATTATTATTATTATTATTATTATTATTACACATTTGTCTTAGGAAGCTATGAATGTTGGNGTGTTTTTTGCCCCTATATTACTTATTATTAATTTTTTGCCACTATATTAAATACAAATAAACATAAAAAAAAGTAAAAGATGAGTGTCTTGATTTCAGGTTGTGAACACGCAGGTTCTTGACTCCTATCACATGGATTTGTTCAACTGGACTACCTGATTTAATTTATTGTATTTATTATAAGTATTTACAGGATGAACAAGACTGTACTGTAACTACCGAATACTATAAATATCAGACTTCCTCCAGGAGAGGATATATATATATATATATAGTTACAGTTGAACTCACAGATGACAGTGGATTGTTTATTTGCACAATTTTGTATTTTTATAACATTATAACAAATAAACTACATATGTCGGTGCAATTAAATGCAAAAATGTGGACTCACCCAGTCACATTCCATATTGTTGTTGATTAAAGTGTATGTAAGTTAACACATCATCTAAAGAGAACACACTTCGGCCCATTTCAGTACATAATTACTGTTTACTTGCTGAATTTAATATTTAACATGGCAGAGAAAACAAAACCTAACATCTGGCCTGTGCGGTAGTAATGACATATGTCTAAGCAAAGACATGGAAAAGGTGCACTAAAACAATTTTAGAAAAATGTCCAATTTTAAGGAGAATCACGGAAAACAAATAAAAAGAAAATAAGCAAAGTTAGATAGTTAAGAAGTAAAGAAAGTTGTTCAGAGTGATTTGGAATGAATGATCTGTTCTAGAGAAACTTACAGAGTCAGAACTGTTCACAGTGGCGGTGACTGAAATGAACCAGACATCTGCCTCTAAAAGCTCCCTCACCTGAATGTCATTAGATGAAATGGTTATGAATACACTCCCTGATGTCTGAGACATCGTTGATTGATAGTTTTGAGAAGATTTGTTGTTGAGGTAAAATAGTCCCCAATAGAAAACTTATTATTCAGGTTATTCAATATATTACCATCAACAGCATTCCATATAAGCTCCCTGGACAAAAAAAACGAGTCACCTTGTGTGTTTAAAGTGGTGGTAATAACTTTAGACTCCCGCAGATGGCGCTGCACGAGGATGATGGGGCTATAAATCCCTGTGGGGTGTGAGTGACGGGATCCATAGATTGAGAAGAGGTGGTACAGTGCAGTGAATGTCTCGTTCCATGTGTGGAAAATGGCTCCAAAGCAGATGTTAATGATTGGCTAAAAGGAGTGACTGCGTTTGGGCGTGTCAAAGACCATAGTGTGAAGGAAGTAGCTGAATCTGCAGGTGTATGGAAGCGTACGGTCATACTGGTCTATACAGGTACAGCAGAAGACTGGTGGTGGTAGTTTGGATAGTAAATAAAGTGTGTATATGTGTGCGGTAGACATGGTGACCCATTCCCATCACCACCACTGTAAAGAACATCTCTACAATCAACCAAACCCTCTCTGAATTGTGCAGAATCATTGAAATTCCCTTTAAAGTGTCATATCTGTGGAGAATGTGTTAACTCACTTTCACTTCAAAATCTAGGAGACACATGGAATTTGACCTTATTTAAACCTATTACACACAACTGTATGTACCCACGGTTCCCGTATGGGTGCATCCCTGCTTGCTGAGTCTTATTGAAAAGAGTCTGTCAGAGTAACTTTAGATCTCCTTCCAGGGGGACGAGAGCGGAGAATGGCCCTCAGAGCCTGAGACCAGCACCCCAAGTCCAGGAGGCAGCAAGCGAGAGTCTATATTCCTCTTCCAGCGCTACAGTACTCCGGATATCCTGCGACAAAATGGCGAGGTGGCCACCAACCAGGAGGTGGAAGCAGAGGAAACAGCAGCACCAGATGAGGTCAGGGTGGAGGAGCCCTCGGCAGAGCAGGAGGTGAAGGAGAAACCTCAGGTTCAGGCAGGAGTGGTTGGCAGTTCTCAAAGGAAAGCAGCAGCTGTGAAAGTTAGCTTGGCGCTAGCAGAGCTGGATGCTACTTTGCAGGAGATGAGCTTTACTGAGGAAGAGTTAAAACGTCTGGATCTACAAACGCAGCAGTTCTTTCAGGTCCTGAAGGTGAGATCTTCGGCTAGTGCCTCATTAGTGATGAATAGAAAGTACTCTACGTGTGATTGGTTTAGTATATATTCAGTTTATTACTAGATCATATTAATAGATCATAATGCTTGCAAATAAGCTCACCAGACAAAAAATGAGTCACCTTGCGTGTTTAAGGTGGTAGTAAATTCATGGTGTTCCATGAGGATGATGGGGCTATAAATACCTGCAGGGTGTGAGTGACGGGATCCATAGATTGGGAAGAGGTGCTACAGTGCAGTGAATGTCTCGTTCCATGTGTGGAAAATGGCTCCAAAGCAGATGTTAATGATTGGCTAAAAGGAGTGACTGCATTTGGGCGTGTCAAAGGCCATAGTGTGAAGGAAGTAGCTGAATCTGCAGGTGAATGGAAGCGTACGGTCATACGGGTCTACCAGCAGTGGCTAAAATCCCAGTCTACCGGGAATTCTCCTCGGAATAGTACCAGGGAAGACATCCACCAAATCTGGCCCAACTGCTCAATTCTTTGATGTAAGAGTGTCTGAACATTGATGTAGCCCACATCCAGAAACTTGTCCAGTTCATGTCAAATCCAATCACAGCTGTTATCGGTGCTCGTGGAGGTATGACACACCATTAGGTAAGTTTCAGACACAGGGGACTCGTTTGCTGTCTGGTGAGCTTATCTAAGATCTGAATCCTTCACTGTGTTTTTACTGTGGGTGAGTTAAAATAAAGGGGGTTATAAGGAGCTAATTCAGGTGAATGATCAATGTAAGTACAACATGTAATGAGCTTTTACTTAACAGTTTAATTACTGATCTGTCATTTGTTTCTCATTTCTTACTCCCTCAGAGAGACATCTTCCCTCTCCAGACCTCCTCCAGTGAGACTCTAGCTGTGGAGGAAGAAGAAGTGCTGGGCAGTTTCGACTTCCTGTCCACGGACTTCAGTGCAGACGACCTCTCCTGCATGGGAAGCGTCAGGCTCAGGGACACTAGGTAGGTCAGGGGTCCTTTACTACACCAAGAGTCAATGTTCATACCATTAATCACAGATCGTATCTGAGCAATTCCAACTAAAACCGCGATATCGACTGACTGATGATAAGTTCAGTAAACCTAAAGACCAAGATGATGAGGTTTGGTTGGAAAGATGCCTCGTCCACCTCTACCGCATCACTGCAAAAGAGGGGGCCGTCCTGGCACAGGTTGCTGCGTGTAATACATATCTAGGCATTTCTTTATAGACCGTTCTTTATCATTTCTCTAGCCATATAGCAAAGCTACAGTCAAACGCTAAAGGCTAATTTATGACCCTGTTACATGCGTAAATAAACATGGCTGTTGAAACATTGTAACTGTCGCAAACCATGAATCTAACGCATGTTACATGCAGTTACATGTTTCCACCAGAGAGGTCTCCAAATCCCGGAATGTAAAGGTTTCCCCAAGCGTAGAGTCTTTACATGTGTGTTCCGACTTTGACAGCTCATTTACAAGGACACACAGCATCGCTGATGTGAAGCGCCACTCTTATAAAGCTATTTGAGTGTTGATATCCCCCCCCACTCAGCCAGCTTATTTCAAGGCAGGTCCATGAGGAGGTTGGCATCTAAAAACATTCATTCAAAGGTGCTTTAAAGCCCTCTCTGTTACGCTGGGACACGACGAGGAGACAGGACGCAAGTGCAAGTGTTTTAATGACAAACTAACAGGAGAAAAACAAAAACCAGACACTAGAAAAACTAGGAAACAAAACACTACAGAGAAACAGGGTAACAGAAACCACTAACAGACAAAATCGACAGACATGGAGACAAAACACCAAACAAGAACAAAGGGCACAACAGGGAGTATAAAACAACAAGGGCTAACGAGAAACACCTGTGAAGGGGCAGAGCTACAAACAAGGGACAGTTGAGGGGCCTGACAAGGGGGCGGAGACAGGAGGAGCAATAACCAAAACAAACAGAAGCACATGGCACGGGACAACAAAAGGCAGATGGAAATGACAAGACAGATGGAAAACCAGAGAAAACGTAGATAAACAGGGGATAGACAAGACAGGGCGTGACACGTAGAACAGCGTAGAACAGGTTCCGTTCTGGTTCATGCACCTCATTTTGAACCATTCAGTGCATTTCCATCAAAACCAAAAAGTTTCGGAACCTGAGAACCTCTTCGTTCCTAGCTGGAACCAAAGAATAGTAGGTTCCTCAGCACGAACCGTGATAGCATCCATGGGCATGTCAGTTGTTGAGGACAAAGAAGGCAACAATGGCGCCACCCAGTGTTCTGCTGAAGAACCTCTTGTATGTCTTCTTATCTCCAGTAGTTGATCTGTGCTTACTTTCTGGATGTAAACAAACATCTGGAATAACAGCACAAACACTCACAGGTAATCTATACGCTCCGCCATCTTGGTTCTGCTGTTTACTACCGCTGTGCAGTACCCTCTGTTGATGTTGATGATGTATCGTTTGACGTTCCTTGGTTCCAGTAAACACTTGTGCAAACGCAGGCTAGCACCATGGTTCTAGAAAGCCTGAACGGAACCAGTTCAAGAACCAGGTTGAAAAGGACTATTTGTGAACCAAAAGAGGTTCTTCTATGACATTGGTCTGAAGAACTCTGAAAGTCTGAAGAGTCATTAAAGTGGAATTCCATCATTTCTGCATCTAATTAAATGGTTTAAGTGGTGTTAGGAACCAGACGTCCACCTTTAAAAGCTGCCCCACAGAAAGTTATTCCATGAAATGGTTCTGAACACGAATGTACAGTATTTTAACCTAACAGTGGAGAGACACATGCAGACACGTTGCGAGGCGAAACAATCTGCAAACAGAAATCAGAATTTTTCTGATTTATCTTCATCAACATGACATAGAAAAACTAAGAGGACACTTGTGGGTTCGCTGATTTGTGAGGCCATTCACTTGGAAGACCAGCCTTTCGGTACAAGTGACAGCACTGCTGTGATTTCTTCACTGTTCTTCAGAGTGTTAAACCCTCATAGTTCAATAACGCAACCCCTGAACAAAACAAAATCCGGTCTGTTTCCATTTAGCCGCATTTCAGTGGGTGCCAGGAGTGTTAAATACCCGGGCTGCTTGTATGCTAAAGTCAGGGAGAAATTAGCTGGTGTGTGCTAAGGCTAGAAAATAAACACAGCCACATGGTTGGCCTGTGAGGGTGAAGTGGAAAAGTACTTTTGTTTTAGAATTTTGGGGTGACTTTCGGTAGCTCCTCCGATAAAGGCATTCCACAGAAAACTGTAGGAATGGCGGACGGTGATGCTACAAAAACCTGAGTGTTTCTTAGAGTTCATGATCAGACGTCTTGTCTGGTGTTGGGATCATGCTTTGCTTTGACGATGGCAAGGTTCTGTGCTCACATTTGCTCCTGTGTTGGTTAATAATGCAAGAAAAGGTTTGATTTAGCAGCTGCAGTGTGAGCATTATGTATGGACCCAAAAACAAGATATGACCTGACCTGAATGACTCTGGAATGACCTGGATTTCTGTACTGATAACTAATAAAATGTGGTTTTATCATTATCCAAGCCACAATTACCCAGAAGGAATGTTGATTCAGAATGCCAGACAGGAATGAAACTTGGTGGGTAGGTTTGACACTGTGAGACATGCCAGTGATTCAAGTTTCATGCTCGGCCACGCATGTGACGTAAGCAAGGACAGGTCTCATCACTGTACCTGACTGACCCAACAGCCACGACTGCAGACATTCAGCGAGCAGTGATGTCCTCCATGAGTCATCCTGTTAGTGCCAGCACCATTGGCAGACAGCTGCACAACACAGGACTACATGCACATAAACCGTTACGACGACTGTCCACGTCAACATCGCCAAAGACTGCAATGGAGTGACTCAGAATGGCAGCGGGTTTTAATCTAATGGTCAAAGAACGTTTTATAGATGTTTATAATTTCAGAAAATCTCCCTATAAGGTTTGATGGTAACTAAGACAGAACTTTTTAACTGCAGCGTTTAGAGAACGGTTTGAGGATGTCCTCAGGGCCACAGATTATGTTACATGAAACAAAAGAAGAACATTCTTAGCGCAACATTCGGGAAATGTTTTGTGACTATTACTGAGACCTGAGGTGACAGAAGGTTTTCGAGAACGTTCTCCTATCTTTAGAAAGAACATTCTAGCAACCAAGAAAAAAACTTCTGAACTTGCTTCAACATTAGTGGAACACAGCACGGTAATATTCTCGGAACGTTTTCAGAACAAATCATTTCTAGCTGGCCAGACTTGTAAGAACTGCTGGTATACAGGCCGATTTTGTGATAGATTAAAAAAGCACAGATTACATGATAAACAGCAAGAAAAGAACAATGCAAATAATGAATGACTGACTATGATTAAATCCTAATGTTGTCCCAGGAATCTGTAAAGGGGCATATAATGCTCATTTGCAGAGTTTATAATTGAATTTCTGGGTCTACTAGAACAGATTTACATGTCTCAGTTTTCCCAAAACGCAAAATGTTCCTCATACTGTACATCTGTATTCACCCTCTGTCACTCTGTTAGAGCTCCTGTGTCTTTAAGCCCCGCCTCCCCACGAGCCCAGTGTGCTGTGATTGGTCAGCTCGCTAGAGTGGTTGAGAGAGATAGCAGCAGATGGCCAGTACGGACTTTGTACGAGATGATGTCACCGTGTAACAGAGAAAACGGCTGGAATTCCAACCAGGCATTTCTCAGGCAGCTGGGAAAAGGGGAAAAGGGAGAGAGTTTCTCCCTCCAGGGCATACTTTGGGCTTTGGGCTCCATAACACACTAGAGAAAAGTGAAAACCTGGAAAAGTGTAGGAAGAATCTGAAGAGTTTAAGGAAGAATCCGACTGATAGGAGGAATAAAGGAGGAAGAAGGAAAAAAGTATTCCGTGTACACGCATAGATTGTTGAAGTGGTGACCAAAAGCTCAGTGGAGGACCCTAAATTGTTGAAGACCACCCGGTCTCTTGTCCCCCACAGGAGGTAGCATCCAAGCGTGACCACCAGCTTTAGAAGCTAGAAGCAGTCTGTGTCCGTTCTGAACGCACTATATTGGTCCTGGAGAGCCTCAGCAGCACAAAGGATTCCTGTTCCTGGTCCGACTCTCGGAGGGCTTAATAAGTTAAATCTGGGGAAGCAACTTTGGACACGTGGAATGGAAACCTCAGTTTTCACAAAGTGCTTCCAGTTTTGTAGGTCACTGGTTATGTGGCACATTCAACTACCTAATTGAAGCCAAGCTAGAAATCTGGAGGCCTGTCTGTAGATACAAGAGAAGTAAATCATCCATTTCCAGGGAAGGGAGGGAAAATATGTGTGTACTAGTATTAGGAATATTAGTAAGTATGCTCAAATGTTTTTGCCAAAGTATTATTGCAACTTTATTACTCATATTTTCCCAAAATTACATTTTCTAGAAAAAGTAAATCATACTTTCTGTTGCTTACACTGAAACAAGTGTTGTAGGCTAAAGGTTCTCCACAAGGGGGCGCTATTAGAGCCTGTGCATGTGACCTTAATACTTAAAGATGTGCAATGTGGTTTGCCTGAGTAAACAGAATCATTCAGACTGGGTTTGGTGTAAAATGGCTGATTGTAGAGACTGATGTCTTTACAGTGGTGGGGATGGGAGCCCAGGGTCACCATGTCTACAACACACACTTTATTTACTATCCAAACCCCCCGTGAACCTACTGGTTTATACACTCATCATCAAATAGCTGCACCCAGAAGGAGGTGTGGGATTGCAGTGCTATTAGGAAGGAAGATAAAGGTTACCAGGAACAATAAATGATTTGACTGATATGATCAATATTTATTGAGCTACACATACAGAGGTAGTGTCTCTCAGTATGGCCTCGAGTCGCCATGTTTGTTTTTAGGTGTAGAGGTTCCTAATGGTGTCCTGTGATAATCCATCCCATGCAGCTTGAATATTCTCACACAGTTCCTGCAGATGGTGCGGTAGGGGTGGAGGTGGAGTGACACCAGGCTTTCTGGGCGTGTGACAACAAACCGTTCGTCTTGGAGCTGACCACGGTGCCTCCACACACGGATTCGTTGGTCGTCTCCACCAAGACAAAAGTGGGACTTGTCGCTGAAGATGACCCGCTGCCGTTCTGAGTCACTCCATGACAGTCTGGCACGACACCATTGCAGTCTTTGGTGACGTTCACGTGGTGTTAAGGACAGGCGTTGTAACGGTCTGCTTGCATGTGGTCCTGCGTGGTGCAGCCGTCTGCCAATGGTGCTGGCACTAACAGGATGACTCATGGAGGACATCACTGCTCACTGAAGGTCCCCAATCATGGCTGTTGGGTCACCCCGTCCTTACTTACTTCACACTGCGCTGTCCACTGTGGGTGGTAATGCTGTCTATGACGTATTCCTGGTCCACACATGACACTATGGATCGAGGAATGTTAAATGCCTGCACAACCTCAGAACTGGAATGTCCCATCCGTCTGTATCATGCCTCAGATAATTCACGTCACCTTGCCATGAGTATGCTGGCCAGCGTTCAACCTCACTCACAAGATAACACCTCACCTCTTATACAGGTGTGGGCAGGTGAGATAACGGCACTACATAATCAAGATACGTACTGCTATCACATGACTTCTGGTATATCAGACTATAACAATTTCATGTGATAAGTCTCTGTGAGGGAGGTTTCAGAGGTGAACGTCTGGTTTCCATCACCACCACTGTAAACAATTCTGACTCGGCAAGTTTCTCCAGAACGGAGCATTTCACACCAAACCACTCTGAATGACTTTGATAAGCTGCAGCTTTAGGAAACTGAATATTAATTTCAGATGCTATGTGGGTGAATGTTGCAATCCCTCCAGGCACATTTGTTGTACGTGTGATGCTTTGGTAAGCAGTTCAAACGAGTTCAATTTGAGTTCAGACAGATCATTCAGTGAATTTCAGTTCATTTACTCATGTGACATGACTGAAATGGACCTCTGGGTCTTTGATTCTTCAAATCAGTTTGATCCACAAGGCAAATAAAAGTTCCCCGTGGCTGTTTAAACTCGTAGGATATAAACAGAGCCGCTCAAGATTGGCCTGTCTGGGTGCAATACAAGGTTTGAGTTGCTTTGTCACTGTGCATTGAAGGGCAGTATCCAGGTGCCCCCTACTGGGCTCAAATGGAAGTGCTATTTAAAATGTCCCTGCAGCAAACGCCCTATGAGGAGGCCTTTGGATGAGGGGGGTGTCTACAGACTCTTGAGGTCTCTTTGAACGTTCAGATGCAGTAATCAGAACACGCGTTGTTTCAGGGCGGGTTTGCCGAAGGAGAACACTGTGAAAAGCCGAGGGGTGATGGCTCAGGACACTGCTCTGGGCCAGGAAACCAGGCAGGGGCCACAAACAGTGGAGAGTGAGGACAGGAGCCCACTCAGCACAGGGGATTATACTCTGGACCAAGCCCTGGAGATCCACCTCACCATCTGCACTGCACTACTGAGGGTGAGAAACACTGTTATTATAATCATCAGTGTCCAATTAAAAACATGTATCTCCGTTTTTTTTTTTTTTTAATCAATTTTTACTTTTAGGCGTCATTTGAACACAGCAGCTGCTGTTTACACTGTGTTTGAATTTCATGATGAGTGAACCAACAGAAATGGCCCAGAATTGCTTGGAGAAAAATCTGGTTCCATTGACTTGCATTGGAATTAAATTAGGTTTTTGGCCTCTCCTGTAAAGTTGCCATTTTGGAGATACTTCTCTGGACAGCGACGATATTTGTAGTGTTCTACCAGATTAGTTCAAAGTCACCTGGACTTTAGACTAAAATCCTTTGAGTGACCATATACCTTATAACAAATGACTGAACATGTAATTTTGTCACTACCAAAACAGTCATAACTCTACCCAGACTTTACCGAAAGTTAGAGTGTTGACTGTTACGGTAGTCCCGGTTTTAGTTCATTTCAAGCAGAACTCCAAAGTCAGTACATGACTAGCCAACACAGCTTCAAACAGCCGTACACGCATACAATCATCACACTTTTCATTAAAACACAGAAAACTTTACTGAACTGCAGGATGTCTGATGGTGGCGACAGTTGTTAATGTTCCACACTGATTTTCAGCCTATGGGACACATTTACATCATAGCAGAGCTAACTGATCACCATGTTGCCATGAGGGACAGGGATACAGTCTTACTTCCTGCTCTAAAATGCAGGGGCTCTAAAATAAGGCTCCACCTACAGCCTAAAAAACTTTCAGTAGTGATATGAAAGTGCGAAACAGTCATTTTTAAATAAAGCTTTTTGAAAATATAAGAATTTAGTTGTAAATCTAGATCTTTCAGCTTCACTTTTAAAGAAATCAAAATGATCTTTCAGATAATAGAATATTAAACAGTTCTGCACAGCTCACACAATAAACAAACAGCACAGTAAAAACGCTTGACTTAATTGCTCATCTTCAAAAAACGAGTCCCCTGTGACTGAAACGTACCTAATAGCATGTATCACCTCCACAAGCACCAATAACAGCTGTGATTGGATTTGGCATGGACTGGACAAATTTCTGGATGTAGTCCACATCAATGTTCAGACACTCTTACATCAAAGAATTGGTCAGTTGGGTCAGATTTGGTGGATGCCTTCCCTGGCACAATTCCAAGGAGAGTTTCCTGTAGACTGGGATTTTAGCCACTACTGGTAGACCCATATGACTATACGCTTCCATTCACCTGCAGGTTCAGCTACTTCCTTCACACTATGGTCTTTGGCATGCCCAAATGCAGCCACTCCTTTTAGCCAATCATTAACATCTGCTTTGGAGCCATTTACCACACCTGGAACGAGACATTCACTGCACTGTAGCACCTCTTCTCAAACTATGGATCCCGTCACTCACACCCCACAGGGATTTATAGCTCCATCATCCTCGTGCAGCGCCATCTGCAGGAGCCTGAAGTCACTACCGCCTTAAACACGCAAGGTGACTCATTTTTTTGTCTGGTGAGCTTATATTCCTTAGTTTAAAGTGCTGAAGACATACCTTTAATTAGGGAAGCCATAATGACCATGACTCACGGTGAGAGCCTCGGCTCCTGCAGGTTTCTGGGTGATGTTCGTTCCCGTCAGGACTGGGTTAATGTGTGGAGGGTTCAGGGAGACGAAGCCCGCTGTGATGAGTTGGTTGTTGAATCTCTGTTACATGATATTCGCCTTGTTGTATCACTTTTCAGGCGCTGAGGCTGTCTGATTCGGAACACGTCCGGCAGGACATTCTGGAAGAGCTGTCACGTCAGACTGAGGTGCTTGAAAAGATCGAGGCTTTGACACATAAGAAGACTGACGACATCTCGGCAACAGAGCGTGAGTGCCTGACAGGTTTGATATCCACAGAACTGTTAACTCTCTTTTTGAGGGTATGTGTTCTTTTCCGAACACCCTGAAGAAGCAGCACGTCTCCCACAGTGGAGATGATATTAGTCCACGCTGTGATGCTAGTGCACCCTGAAACTGGGTGGATGAATTTTCATGCAGCAGCAATGAAAACATTAGAACATAGGCCAGGAATGCATTGTGTAGGTGTGGGTTGCATCGCTCCTGTAAGCATACCAAGATGAACTTGCTGATGCAAGTAGTTTCTGTCAGAACAGAAACAGAGCTTAACAGCTCCAACTGATGAGATGTCTGAAACAATACATATCCTGATATACCACATATACTCCACATCAGCACCTTTAATATTCACTCATCGTCAAAACAACAGTTGCACA
>CM067476.1:38278676-38290611 GCA_034552555.1 Semaprochilodus insignis
GTACACCAACACACTACTTACAGTACACTAACGCACTACACTTACTGAGTTACTGTACACCAACACACTACTTACAGTACACTAACACATTACATTTGGTTCTTAACTCTCTACCACTGAAATCATTTAAATCCTATGTTTAGGATTCACATGGTGGTGTTTTAACATGCTTTTGTGGAGCAGTGATGCAGTGTGTGTTCACAGATGATGGTTCTAAGAAGTGTTCCTGAGCCCATGCATGATTTCACTACAGAGTCATGTCTGTTTTTAATGCAGTGCCATCTGGAGGTCCAAAGATCACAACCATCCATTATGTCTAACACCTAAATATTCCTTAAAAATATTAAATTAAATTAAATTAAAGTCTGAGCACCTGGCCTTGATGTATTGCTTCCCTTTCTCTTGCAGTGTACTTGGTATCCTGTCTAGAGGGCCCCAAGAGGAGACGGGCTCTGAAGAAGCTGAGAGGAAGGAGGATCTCGGAGCTGCAGCCGACAGGGAGAACCCTGCAGCTCCTGGCCAAGCTACTGACAGACGCCAATCACAAGGTTGCAGCCACGGCCAGCTCCTGTCTCTGCAGGGCCTCGGGCTTCAAGTCCTTCAGATCAAAGGTAGTAAAGACACAGTCCACCACAGCATCTACCACAGCATCTTCACAGTTCAGAGAACAGGCCTAATCATGCCACAAAATAAAAGTCTGGTCTAACCAGCTCTGACTTATCACTCTGAATGAAAATCGAATTTGACCTTCGCAGGCTTTAGTGCACTGACCACTGGTGTATTGACATTTACAGGCCTTGGTACACTACACATGGCTGCTGAGAGAGAACGACACCCAACTGCAGCAGGAGGCTTGCTTGGCACTGAAATGCTTAAAGGTAATTTCCCTGCTACTGTGTATGATACTTAGGGACCGACATTCTGAAACTACCTTTCCCTTAAATGAATGAATGAATGAATAAATAAATAAATAAATAAATAAATAAATAAATAAATAAATAAATACACAAAGGGCTCTTAAGGCTACAGGCCACCTGATCCATCAGGTGAAGGAGTGATAAGTGAAGGCGTGAAAGGTGAGGGTATGATAAGTGAAGGAGTGAAAGGTGAGGGTGTGATAGGTGAGGGTGTGGTAGGTGAGGGTGTGAAAGGTGAGGGTGTGAAAGGTTAAGAGTGGTGGAATGTGGAGGTGAAAGATAGTTATTAAATGTTTTTGCCCCGCCCACTGGTGCCTGATGATGTCATCAAAGTCAATCCTAATTTTCATGGTCAGTTATAGAAAATCTAATATTTAATATTTTAAATGATATGAAATAAGGAATCATGCTTAATATAACCAGGAATCTGAACTAACAAGACAAATAAAATCAAATTAGATTTTAGAATAAATCCAAAATTTGAAATATTTAATAGTGATTGCTGTGAAAATGAGGGTTTTGTCTGCCAGAGTTTGTGGTCAGTTTTCAGTCACATGACCTCTTTTGGACCTATTTTTGTGGAAAAGGTCTGATACAAATTTCTGATATAAGCTTTATTCACATGTTGTATATTTTACACACAATAATACAATATAATAATATTGTAAAATAATAATACAGTAATAACGTATAAAATATTTTTCAATTTTCAAAGATTATTCAAGTTTTTTTTATAATGTACTACAGCTTTGTTAATCAATCAGAACACAGCTTACATTCCTACAGTGATATTCATTCATTCATACCGAGCCTCTGAAAGCAGTGTAGACGTTTTTATATTGTAGCTGTCCAGTGAAAAGCATATATGTAAATTTTAGCCGATCATTTAATAATAATATTATCTATATTATATTATATTATATTATATTATAATATATCATTAATAATAATAATAATAATAATAATATTAAATGTTTATTTATAGAGCACCTTTCATACCGTTGGCAGCTCAAGGTGCTTTACAGACAGTTGACATCAGTAATGGGTGGAATGGCCCAAAACTGCTTGGAAAGACGTCTGGTTCCATTGACTTACATTGAAGTTAAATAAGGTTTTTGTCCTCTACAGTAAAGTTGCCATTTTGGAGACATTAGTTTTTCTTCAGTGATAATATTTATCTGGAACCAGATGAGCTTAATATTGTTATTAACAGTGAATCCAGCAGTGAAAGCATGCCAGGGAAGTCTTTCCATTCAAGATTCAGTCGCACAGGATGATTACATCTTTCTTTTTCTTTCCATGTAACTTTTCCAGTTATATCTTCACTCATTCCAGGCAGGCGCAGCCTTATCTACAGGATGTGTGGTATTTTATTTATAGCCAGTGTTGATTTTGCTATGAATAATTTACAGTTGGAAATAGCTTCCTGTTGCTCGGCGTCACAAGCCATTAATATCAGAACACAAATAACTTTTTTATGGTCTCGAAAAATCCCTTAGCAAATTATAACAGGGTTGTGACACTTCTTTCATCATCATCTAATGACTCACTGCGGACATTTTATTGGGCATTAAGTATATGTCATTCACTTTTCACCATCTGGAAAGACATACAGTCAGGCTCAAATAATATTTGGACAGTGACACAGTCTTCATGATCTGGGCTCTGCAAGCCACCAAAATGGATTTGAAATGAAACAACTGGGATGCAACTGAAGTGTAGACTTTTAGGTTTAATTCAAGGGGCTGAACCAAAATATCCTATGAAACGTTTGGGAATTGCAACCATTTTCTACAAAGCCCCCTCATTTCAGGGGCTCGAAAGTAATTGGACAAAGAAACTTTAATGTAAATAAAATGTTCCTTTTTAACACTTTGTTCAGAATCCTTTGTAGGCAATGACTGCCTGAAGTCTGGAACCCACGGACAAACACTGGGTTTCCTCCCTTGTGATGCTTTGCCAGGCCTTTACTGCAGCGGCCTTCAGTTTGTGCTTGTTTGTGGGTTTGTCTTAAGCAAGTGAAACGCATGCTCGATCGGGTTGAGATCTGGTGACTGACTTGGCCATTGCAGAATATTCCACTTCTTTGCCTTAAAAACCTCCTGGGTTGCTTTCGCAGTATGTTTCGGGCCATTGTCTATCTGTACTGTGAAGCGACGTCCAGTCAACCTTGCTGCATTTGGTTGAATCTGAGCAGAAAGTGTATCCCTGTACACTTCAGAATTCATCCGGCTGCTTCTGTCTTCTGTCACATCATCAATAAGCACCAGTGACCCAGTGCCATTGGAAGCCATGCATGCCCATGCCATCACACTGCCTCCACCACGTTTTACAGAGGAGGTGGTGTGCTTTGGATCATGAGTCGTTCCAAGCCTTCTCCGTACTTTCTTCCTCCCATCGTTCTGGTACAGGTTGATCTTAGTTTCATCTGTCCAAAGAATGCTGCTCCAGAACTGGGCTGGTTTCTTTAGATCTAAGTCTAATCTGGCTATCTATTTTGGAGGCTGATTAATGGTTTGCACCTTGTGGTGAACCCTCTGTATTTGCTCTCCTGAGGTCTTCTCTTTAAGGTAGACTTAGATAGTGATACACCTACATCCTGGAGAGTGTTCTTCACTTGGGTGGATGTTGTAAAGGGGTTTTCCTTTACCATCGCAGCAATCGTCCACCACTGTTGTCTTCCATGGACATCCAGGCCTGGTGAGTTCCCGAGCTCACCAGTGCACTCTTTTTTTCCCCCAGAATGTACCAAACTGTTGATTTGGCCACTCCTAACACTGCTGCTCTCTCTCTGATGGATTTCTTCTTTTTTTCCAGCCTAATGATGGTCTGTTTCACTTCCGTCGAGAGCTCCTTTGACTGCATGTTGTGGGTTCACAGCACCAGCTTCCCAATGCAAATGCCAAACCTGGAATCAGCTCCAGACCTTTTACCTGCTTAACTGATGATGGAGCAATGAGAGAATATCCCATGCAGCCCATGAAATAGCTTTTGAGATAACTGTCCAATTCCTTTTGGTCCCTTGAAAAAGAGGCAGTTCAATATTAAAGAGCTGTAATTCCTAAACCCTTCCTCCAATTAGGATGTGAATACCCTCTAACTGAAGCTGAGAGTCTGCACTTTAAGCCCAAATTGATTATACAACTGTATCTGGAATATGTTTTGGTAAACAGCTAAAATGCCAAAACTTGTGTCACTGTCCAAATATTTCTGGGCCTAACTGTGTTTAACAGGAAATCGCACAGAAACATCAAGAGCTAAATATAATATCAGATGTTTGGGTGTTTAGTGCGTCTACTCTTCACCTGTTTCATTACAACAAGCATCTCCAAAGTGGCAACTTTACAGGAGAGGCCAAAAACCTGATTTAACTTTAATGGAAGTCAATGGAACCAGACTTTTTTCCATGCAGTTGTGGGCCAGTTCTGTTGGTCCATTCATTTACACACAGTGTAAAACAGCAGCTGCTGTGTTCAAATGATGCCTAAATTGCTTATTACAGATATGGCTGACCCCCGGGCATGTGTGCTCACTGTCCCCATAGTGTGTGTTTACTAGTGTGTGGGTTGCATTCCTCTGTGTGTAAGCACCATTGGCAAACATGGTTCTAATTCTAATTAAGATGGGAAGAATGGAGGACTTAAAGTAGCAGCAAGGTGTAGAGAAGTAAAGCATGGACACTTTAAATACAGCACTGTACTTAGTGTTTCCTGCTTTTCACCTGATGCTGAAAGGTGTACTGAATGGCCGTATTGACTAGAAGTGAAATAAATACCAGGATGGTTTCTGACTTACGGCCGTTGGACGTATCATGTGAGGATGAAGCTGATGGTCCAGTTTCATCCTTTAACCAAAACATCTAGCATGTGTTTACCTTCCTCTGAGTAACACTGAAATAACCCTGCTTAGATGAGTCATCTACAAGGAATAGGCACCAGATGGCTCAGTCTCTTCTCGTCTGGATTATCCATAGATTACCCCAGATTAGGGTTGATATGGGGTGGATGAGCTGAGATTAAGGAGTGTAATCTGTCTCCTAGGCGACGGAGAGCGCGGAGCAGGTGGCTGAGCTGTGGCGCTCCGGAGACGAAGACTTGCGGAACGCTGCCAGAGAGACCGTGCTTTCATTCGGTAAGTATGGACACCTTTTACCTGGACCTGGTGGTACCTGTGTAACCAGCACAGGCTGTAACTGGCTTCTTAGTGATATTCAGCCATTCCACCTTAAATGGTGCCGCATTTACTGAGTTCACACTCAATACTAGGGCTGTGCACTGTCAATACGATACGTAATACAGGGGTTACGATTCAATATGTTGTGACACATACACTTGGCGTAAAAAGAATAGCTGCACCCAGAAGTAGGTGTGGGATTGCAGTGCTGTTGGGAAGGAAGATAAAGGTTACCAGGATCAATAAATGATGATAGATTTAGACTGATATGATCAATATTTATTGAGCTACAAATACAGACGTAGTGTCTCTCAGTATGGCGTCCGGCTGCCATGTTTGCCAACCCAACATGGTCTGGCCTGTTGGGTTGGCAAACATGGCAGCCGGACGCCATACTGAGAGACACTACGTCTGTTCGGTCTTTTGATTAAAAATTGGTTTTGTGTTTTTCGGGAATTGATACCCTATCACAAAACATAATTACAATATTGAATATTTTCTTCCACCCGTACTCAATATACACTCTAAAATCTAAATGGAAATATTATGGATCCATAGATTGAGAAGAGGTGCTACAGTGCAGTGAATGTCTCGTTCCATGTGTGGTAAATGGCTCCAAAGCAGATGTTAATGATTGGCTAAAAGGAGTGACTGCATTTGGGTGTGCCAAAGACCATAGTGTGAAGGAAGTAGCTGAATCTGCAGGTGTATGGAAGCGTACGGTCATACGGGTCTACCAGCACTAGCTAAAATCCCAGTCTACAGGGAATTCTCCTCAGAATTGTGCCAGGGAAGGCATCCACCAAATCTGGCCCAACTGCTCAATGCTTTGATGGAAGAGTGGCTGAACATTGATGTGGCCTACATCCAGAAACTTGTACATTTTGAGTTCCTCCAGAATGAAGGTGCTTCTGTGATAGAAGTCTTGTTGTCTGAAGCCGTGTTGAAGCTGACACAGCGCTTAGTAGGTTTATATCTCGTCGCTGTCCAAATAAAAACAAGCATCTACAAAATGGCAAAGGCCAAAAACCTGATTTAACTTTAATGGAAGTCAATGGAACCAGACTTTTTCCATGCAGTTGTGGGCCAGTTCTGTTGGTCCACTCATCAAGAAATTTACACACAGTGTAAAACAGCAGCTGCCGTGTTCAAATGATGCCTAAAAGTAAAAACCAACCAAAAATGAGATACATGTTTTTTATTGGACAGTGACTATACATATACACAATACCTGCAGATAATAATTCTGAACTGCAGACTTGAAACCGGACTTGGCATGAATCAAATGAACATCTCTGCATGTGAGCTGTACTGCGTTTGGCCTTCAGCCGTGACTGTACTGTCTCCTTCTCCACAGGCAAAAAAGGACACGTGGCCTTCCAGCGAATGGACCGGATCTGCAGTGAGTTACAGGAGGAGATTTATAAGAACCTGGACACCGAAATTACCATCTTCTAGAGACCTCACCTAGGTTTTTTACCCCCCTGCTCAGAAGATGAACTGGAAATGAAACAGTATGGATCATAAAAAGAACAGAAGAGGACCAAAAGTTCACGTAACATTTCAGCAAAATGCCAAAAAATCCAGAAATCAAGTCACACAAAATGTGACTGTGATGCTTATCAGAGGGCACATGTTAAGACGTTGGCTATGGAAGTCCGCTTACATATGCAGTATGCAAATCATCGTTTTTGTATAAAAACCTTTTGAAGTGTAATATTTATGAAAATCGTATTCTATATTTCATCTATATAAAAACCTGAAGTGTAAACATGGAATATATTGCCAATAAATGTAAATAATGTGTAAAAAAAAAAGTAAACCCTGTGTGCTGTGTGGTGACCCAACGTGTTGGGAGGTATATCTAATATATCGCAGGACCGCACATGTGACAAACAAGGACGGGCCTTAACACTGTACCTGACTGACCCAACAGCCACGATTGCAGACAATCAGCAGTGATGTCCTCCATGAGTCATCCTGTTAGTGCCAGCACCATTGGCAGACGGCTGCACGACGCAGAACTACATGCACACAGACTGCTACGACGACTGTCCTTAACACCACGTCAGCGTCAACAAAGACTGCAGTGGTGTCGTGCCAGACTGTCATGGAGTTACTCAGAATGGCAGCAGGTCATCTTCAGTGACGAGTCCCGCTTTTGTCTTGGTGGAGACGACCAACGAATCCGTGTGTGTAGGCCCCGTGGCCACCACTACTTTGAACAATTCCAGCTTGTTAAGTTTCTCTAGAACTGAGCATTTCACACCAACCCACTCGGAATGACTCAGTTTCCATCTTAACGACTTAATGATGCAGGAATTTGGGAAAGATCAGTGGATTTTGCCTACAACACAGGAGCGTCTGGAATTCTTGGGGAGGTTTAAATACTTCGAAAGGATGCTCTCTCACCCACATGTCTGGATTTGCCTAGAACCGCACGCTAAGGTGAGCTGACAGGCATTTCAATAGGGCCAAACAGATGGAGAAAAACACACACCGTGTCAACGCTGGACTACAGGAAGTCTAATTTCTTAATTAACATCACATTCTAAAAACAAGAAGATGCACACAAAGAGTCATCCCTGATCTTCAAATCAGTCTCTCTAAAAACAAGCAGTGGCAAAACAGCATATGGGTCTGTATATGGCGCAGTGACTCCAGCCTGATCCGAGGAATTCCACTCAGGTGTAATTCAGCAGTCGAGATGTAGACAGAGTCATTCCGATGGGGGTTTGGTGTGAAATGGTTGACTGCAGAATCTCTTTAGAGTGGTGGTGATAATGGGAACCAGGGGTCACCAGGTCTACAACACTTGACATCCTATCAAACCCACCAGTGAACCTACATGTGTCTTCTGGGTTTCTATCTGTAATGTTGATGGTGGAAAATGGTGGAATATCTGGAAGTCATTTGTTTCCTTTGGTGGCTATTTTCTGCATCTGCCACATGAACCCCTCCACCCTGAATGGATTCTGAATGTAGGCGTATTTAAACTTGCTCTGAATGGAGCATTTCACACCGGACCACCCTGAACGACTCTGATTACGTCTGAATAAATCAGTGGAATTCACATTTAATAGGTGCTAAACCAAACTGCAGGTCCTCCAAAAATGGAGGTTACAAGTAAAATAATTAAGGTGGTTTTAATAAAACAGATCTGAGGTCGGCTTGTGCTATAGAGGGTATGCATGTGGGGTCACAGTGGGTGGAAGCTACTCCAGAGTGGCGGTGTTGTGAAAACACAGTCGTCTGAAATGGGAAAGAGCTGTTGTGTAATCTTGTTCGGATCTTCCTGTTCCACCTTAAAGGGTGCAGCAGTTATTATCATTATTAATATCATTATTTTTACGCCTGATGTGCCAAAATGCAACTGCTGCAACATTTAAAGGACCATCAAACCAGAAGCTGGTGAACAGGAAACTGACTTCAGCTTTATATGGACCACTGCAATTCACAGAAACAGCTGGAATCCAGGCACTGGGTCACGTGTGCTGGATTTCAGTGTAAAATCACACCAAGTTATAAACTATATCCACTCCGGTTAAAATATTTAGCATTATTCATCCGTTTATATTCTGTGTAACAAAGGTTTGTTAGCATTTCCAGTGCTCTACAAACAAGGCGGGGGGGTTCAGGGTTTAGACAGTGTTAGCCAAAACAAACCCAGTTCTATTTATACGGCAGGACTCCACTCAGCAAATTTAGACAGTTAGCCAGATAACGCTTTCTGTTGACTTGGAAGTTCTACTTGGGACAGAGAAACATTAAAGATCACAATGGCCTAAAGAAACTATTACACTACGTGACATATGTGTATTTTGTTCTTGTTCCCGGGTACTAAACATGTTCTATTAATTTTTTAGGCCTAAACACGTACAGTAAATGGCTACTGGTCCCCATAAACTCTGTTTTTGTCATCAGGACAACGATGTTTAAACAAGTTCTCTATTTTCCAGAACATCTGTGATACACTCAGAGTGCTGAGTAGACTTCAAGTAGCTGCTGGAACTGTGAGAACTCTCTAGAAGTTTCTAGAACTGTCCAGAACTTTCTAAAACTTTGGAGAACTGTCTGTTTAGGACTTTCTAGAACTGTGTGGGACTGTCCAGTAGTGTACATAGCAGTGTAAATACAGGTGTGTTAAAACAGCCATGTCAGTTGGTGCTCCAGCTGAGTGAGTGGATAGTGGATACAGAGCTACAGGTAATTTAGAGGGAATGAAGAGGCTGCAGCATCCGGCGGACACATTCTGCTCCATCTGTGGACGATTTATCAAGACCAGAGTGGAACTGTACTCCGTGAAAGCGTCTGCTAAGAAATGCAGGACCTACGAAGCATACTTTGGCATGCCTGTCGGGGGTCAGGACAAACCGTGGGGACCTCATTTCACGTGTGAGCACTGCAAGAGAACGCTTGAAGGTGGAAGGTGGACGATTGCTGCTCACTTAGCTGGCAGAATTTTATTCTGTAGAGTTTTGAGGATTCATGGAAGTTTAAAAGCTGTTATTAAGAAATTTGGCATAGTTTCTGACGTTACAGCAAAATCTATATTACATTACAGTATATATTTACTGCAGTGTGTTAAGATCTTACACATTCCTCAGTAACATGTAGAGTAAGTTTCATTTCCTTGTCCTGCTCACAGAAACACAGATTCAGATGAATACAGAGCTGCTTTTGTTTGTTTCACACGTAAGCAACTGGAATAGAACACATAGAAGCCGGGAACAAAAATCTTGTTACGCAGTGCAATTTAATATACAAAGATAATCGCTTGTTTCATTCGTGTAGTTTTCCTAATAAATGCAGCCTTGTTACAGAAAGTTCCGGCACACAAGTGATGCCAATGCATACCCTCTATTAGCTCAGACGCAACCATGTTAAAAACAAGCATAGGTTCCAGTAGCGGTAGCCGCTCCTCGTGTTAACATCAGGCCTGGCTGAGTCAGGCTCAGAACTTGATTTTACCATGTAACGTGATTTTGCTCATTGTGAACTTTATTGAATTAAAAGTTGCAACAGCATTTGAACAAATTGAGCCGCGTAACTTGTACGCGCTTGGCGGCCAGTATGCTCAATTTGGACATTCACCATCAAGGAAGTCACCTCAGACCTTAGGATTCATACTGATCGTCAATACATGAACAGAAACAGAAGTTCCACCAACACAACCTCATACAGACACCGTCATGGTCTACCCTTTGGAATCTTTCAGCATCCAGAAAACTAAAATTAAGGTTGTGCAGGATGAACACAACAGAGAGCAACCCTAGAAGCAACCCATGCAAGTTTCAGATCCCGTAACCCAAAGTGAGGACACCTTTGACCCCGCAGTCAGAGTGAGAGGGCAGTTTGTGATAAATTATAGCAGGACTGCAGCTGGGTTCATCTCCCACCACTTTTGGTGGGTTTTTTTTTTTTGCTTATTCACAGTCTAGACAGAGATTGTCCAGGGTATGCGTGAGAATCGTCAGGTAGGATCTTTATTTTTGGAGGATCTGGCAACCGAGTCTAGGTGCCCACAATGTTGGGATCGTGTGCTGAGTCTGGCAGTGGAGAATCATGGCAGTGGTACAGAAAGCAGTTTCCCCAGCAGCTGTAGCAGATGAGGAACAACGCCGCCAGGAATACTAAGGCACAAATGGTACACGGCTTCCTCTCCAGAAGGAAGCTGAGCAAGTAGAAGCCCATGAACATCGAGTGGTTGAACCACAGGGCTGGGTTCAACGGTTTGGGGATCAGTAGGACAGGAAGCAACCACTGGAGGCAGTACATTGTCTCTGCAGGGGATGGAGGTTGCCAGGTAACGGGTCAGAAATCCAAAAGGATGGAATGGTGAGACGCCGACTGCTGGTGGAGCTCTGTGGGATCAGACAGGGCGTCCAAGTATCAAGTCAGACCTTGAAAAGAAAAGAAGAAGAGACGATGTGTTAGACTTAGAGAACGGAGAAAAACATAGTCGGTTAGCTAGAACAGTTGTTAAATGAACACCTGGAGGTTTTGGACCAAATACCTTAAAACTCAAAATAAAAGCAACAATTAATTATTTGTTAGTGATTTAATGATTGTGCAAAGTGCAACACTATTCAATCAACAATTCTTCTTTTACTTCTCGGTACACGCTTTTTATCCACCAACTAGTTCCACAGATTCAATTCATAGTTTCAATTCTGGAATTCATAAAATTCTGACTTTCTTCCCATGAGGAATGAGAGGGTTGGAAAAGATCAGACCCATTTACTGACCTCAACCTACAGACAGACCCCAGAGCACAAATTCAAAGTTGGCCCAACCGGCCCTCACCTCTTTGTCTTCTCTTCCCCGCTTCACTCAGCACTTTCTTCAGGAGATGTACTTCTCTAGTTTTAAATAGCCCATAGTAGCCATTGTCCAAAGTGCTTTACAGCGATATAAATACATCCAAAAGAACAATTTAAACATATTAAACTTAAATAACAGGAACAGTTCAAACATTCTGAAGCTACATACGAACACAGGCAGTTGAAAAAATAATGACTCCCAAATTCTGACGTTTAACAGCTGTTCTTGATGTGTTTATCTTTCCTGTTCACCTCTTACAAATATTCCAACCAACCAACACAATTTCAATTAACTGAAACTGGATACTGAATTCAGCCCATTAAAACCTATTAAGATCTTTTTGAGAAATGTTTGAAGAAGCCACTGCAGATAGCCTATGGACAGCTGTGGACAAAGTGTAAAGACCGGAGGAGTTACGACACGCTGAACTGAATTATATAACGATTGGGATGATGACCCTTATCTGAACCCATCATCCGATTATTCAAGTGGTCAGGTAAACGCTGTACTAGGGCTCACAA
>CM067476.1:38291111-38324135 GCA_034552555.1 Semaprochilodus insignis
CCACCACAGTTCTGTATTAGGACTCAGATCATCTCTCATATTCAGATTCTCTCACAGCGGCTCTTCTTTGTGTATATGGTATACGCCTGTGTTCATCACTGAACCAATCAGTGTGCACATCAGTTCTGTGTGAATCAGTGAACTGACCTCACTTTATCTTCTTTATTACAGCGTGTGGTATGTAAATGCTGAGCCGGTCAGTCTCAGTCCATACGGCAGGCTTATGGAAACTGGCCTCAAAAAACAGCACAGATGAAGCAGTTTAGCCCCGCCCACTCCCGCTGAAGCCATAAGGGTGTTTTAGCATGGACTGTTTCTTGATACAGTACAGTCCAGGCCTATCAGAACAAAGCTCATTTACATATGTCTGTATTAAAGGCACCATCACACAGCATGTTTAACTGTAAACGGTCATGAAAAGATGAATTTTGGTACTCAGAATGGATCTCAGAATGAGAAATAGTAAATGGACTAATAGACTGGATCTAAGATGGCTTCACTGGCCAGCATATCATTTTGGTCTTCTGGACCTGGATACCTGTGCATGGAATGCCCTGGATACCAATGCATGGAATGTTTAGGAATTCCTTTTGTGTAACCTGACAAGTGTAGTCATATAGAACCATATACAACACCCTCTCCACCAATCTGAAGAACCAATTTAACATGCAAAGACCGTTTAAGCTTGAAATGGTTCTATATAGAACTCATGGTTCAACATAGAACCATTGCCTATACTAAAGAACCCTTAAGGAACCGTCTACTTTGTAAGAGTGAAAGTGGTGGTGCTCAGAGCTGTCCTGAAGTATATTGTTTATGTACTTTCAATTCAACTAAAAAGGTTGAGTCAGATGAACTCCAGTGACCTCAGGTTGAGTTAACTCTGAATACTGAATCTCAGTCCTCACTATAACCCTGTCTGACCCCTGGACACAACCGACTAGACTACTAGACAACGTTTGACCATAAGGCTGGTGTTTGCGTAGATGGGTTTGAACTAGCTAGCTAGCTAGCGCAATAATGTAGGTTTGCTACATAACACCAGGACCGGATCATGTTTTATGGGTGCATGCCCAGGGGTCTCCCAAGGCCTCCCATTGTGATGATGGAGCAGGCAGGGAAGGTGGATACACATGCAGAGTTTGTTTATTGAGGTGCATACTGACATCACCAGGAGACAGAGTGCAGGCAGAGACCGTCAGAACAAATCCGAGAACACTGGGAATAACAAACGGTCGACAACAAAGAAACAAGAATCACATAACATGAGAATACTCACAATCACACTAACACAATACTGACAATGCCAGAGCAGGGCTGGGAGCAAACAGAGGGGAAGAAATACAAAACGGCAGACAAGGAACAACAGGAGGAGCCAGAAACTGGGAACAGGTGAGGGGCATGACAAGAGGGCGGAGACAAGGAGGAGACAGAACCAAAATAAACACAAGCACATGGAAAATGACAGGAACACGTAGAAAGATAAACAAAGACAGAAACAGGCAGAGAGGGAAACAGGGTAAGGCTCAGGGTGGCTACAGGTCCGGTTTTAGGCCGGACAGTCCGGGTTTTCTTCTCCCAGTGCTCCATCCGGTGCAGTACCAGGACAGACACCTGTTAGTCCTCTTTTTGGGATGAACTATTTTAAATCTTCACTCGCCCACAATATGATGTGTGCCATTGGCTCACGTCTGTGCCAAAAGAAATGTCTTGCATTTCATTGGTTTAGCAAGGTCATGTGACATCGTGACTCACCTACCGGCTAACCGCAGGTCAGCCCTCTAAATGCTAGTCAATTAGTAAGCTCCCGTTTGACTCACAAATGTCATCCATTCCACCCAGTTAGGTGAGTAAAGCGTCATTTATGTGTTATATAGGTTATATAGGTTAGGTTATGATTTTAACCGACCCCCCACCCCCCACACCCCCCTGGCCCCCGCCCTTTATGATGTCCTCCTTTTGAGGGTTAAGAAAATGGCCACCCTAGTAAGTCGGAACACCCATGGGCACTTATGAGAGAATCTAAAGAGGTGATTTGACTAGCGGTGGGAACTTTACTAGCAGTGCACCCAAAAAAATGAACTAATGTTGAACCTCGTAATCAGGCGTTACAGTCAATCATAATCCTGGCCCCCTGCCTGCTCCCCAGGCTCTGTGGATAAGGCTGCCCACTGCTCCAGGCAAGTGTGCTCACTGCCCCCTAGTGTGTGTGTTCACTAGTGTGTGTGTATGAGGTTCTTTCACTGCACAGATGGGTTAAGGGCGGAAGTCAGATTTCAGTGTGTGGAAGCACAGACTGCAAAATGGTTCAAAATGAATGTCCTCTCGAAACCCGTTACACTGTCCAGTTCACTTATCGTTGGCGTTCCTTTACTTGGAATTTGAAGCTCTGGAGATTCAAGCAGCTGTGGGATCCATAAAAGTGAGACTACACACTTCAACCCCACCTGGTTTGTGTTATCTGTCCTCTTGTTAATGTGGGTGTTAATGTTAATGTGTGTCTTCCAGTTGTTTTGTCACCACTGGACAAATAAATGTGCGCTGATAGCATTGATGTAATACTGTGGTGAATCTGCTGCCCTCAGGCAACCTGCTGTGATGTCATAACAAATCCCTGAGCACCCAAAAAAGGAAAGCAAGATAGGAGCCCACCATGTATTTGTGCCCAGGGGCCAAAAACCTGATGATATGTGCCTGCCTGGGATCTTTATCCTAGCAAGTTAGCCTCGGAGATCTGCACCTTTTCACCAAGAATGACAAACAAACAAACAAACAAACAGACAGACAAACAAACGTCCTAATGGGGCCCACTAGTAGCTTGGGGCCCTCAGCAACTTACTGGTAACAGCAGGAAACATACTTGAGCAGACTGTTTTCTCTGTACTGCCTTTATTATCCCAATACATCACATGCCTTGTGATGTAATTGGTGTAATTCACTGTATTCATGAAGAACTGGTGTCTGGTGGAGGCAGGTAAGAGCACTACAGCTGTATTTGGGTGCTGCTGCTACACCTGTACCAAAACATCATTAGTCATGGGCTGAAGTCCTGTGACTAGAGGGTCTCCGCTTCGATCCACTAAGCCAATAGGACATGACCAAAGTGTCCTTGAGCAAGGCACCTAACCCCCAGCCTCTCCTCATGCTCTGTGTGCTCACTGCCCCCTAGTGTAAGTGTGTATACATACTGTAGGTGTTTCACTGCACGGATGGGTTCGATGCGGAGGTCAAGTACAAATGGTCAACGATCTCTAACTACATGACTCACTGTGCTTTACTTGATTCACTGTAATTAAACAGAAGACTGGGAGTTACTTTGGTTCATTATTGAGTCAGCACATGGAAAATAATAGAAATGTGCTTTTCGTGTGTTCATTAATACCACACATGCTAATAACGCCTGGCCGAAACATCAGTCAGTTCAGCTGTAAAGAAATCAGAACCAGAGTATGAATGTTTTGGCATAGAACTGTTCGTAATGTGCTGGCAGAATGCTTTTCCAGCACATAAGATCGCCTCCTTATCACCTCATTAAACGAACTCTACAAACTTTCAGCTCATTTTTATTAGCTGGTATTCCGACACTATTCCAATAGACCTGCGGGTACGCTGTACAACAACACAGCCACAACTCACTACTCCAGAACGTCTAGTCAAATTTATTTAAATGGAATGTTACGACAGACGTTGTCACAAAACAACTTTACAGAGAATCCGTACAGTGGCAAGGACAGTGGCAAGGAAAACCTCCCTCAGAGCAAGAGGAAGAGCCCTCGAGAGGCACCAAGGCTCAACAGGGGAACCCATCCTCTTCAGGTCGACCCCGGATAGCAACAAAAACAAAAAGGATCAGAGTTTATAATTACAGCCAATGAATAGGAGCAGGGTTGAGTGTTTTTGAGGCAGGGAAAGACATGTCAGATTAGTCTGTGATTAAATAGCAGGATCGTCGGATGGTGTGCGGGATGCAGGTGAGGCCCCCTCACAGCACAAGACGCTTAATGGTAGGTAAACTGGTCAGCAGGAAGGCAGTGGCACCCAGCCGAGGCAGGTGAAGCACGGCATCAGCCTGCACAGGATGGACAGTAGCTCTGCAGCAGACCACAGAGTTTTGGCAGTAGCTCAGCCCCGGCAAAGAAGAACACACAGACAGTTAGCTCTGACAGAAGAACTGAGAGCTGTCACGTCCCGTCTAGTCTAGCCCCTGTTTTTCTCGGTTTTCAGTTTTCTGTTTCTGTCTTGTCATGTCCATGTGCCCTTTGTTGTTCTGTTCCATGTGCTTCTGTTTGTTTTGGTTTCTTGCTCCTCCTGTCTCCGCCTTCTTGTCAAACCCCTCACCTGTCCCTCGTTTTCTAGCTCCGCCCCTTCCCAGGTGTCTCTCATTAGCCCTTGTTGTTTTATACTCCATGTTGTACACTTTGTTCTTGTTGGGTGTTCTGTCTCCCTGCCGGTTGTTTGTTTCCATGTCGGTAATTTGTCTCCCAGTCTGTTGCTCTTGTCCCTATGTCTGTCGATTTTGCCTGGTTACGGTTCTATTACCCTGTTTCTTTGTACTGTTTTTAGTTTTTCTAGTGTCTTTGGTTTTTGTTTTTCCTGTTAGTTTGTCATTAAAGCACTTGCGCTTGCATCCTGCCTCCCCGTCCTGTTCCTGTGCCCCTGCGTTACAAGAGCACTACATGGTGTTAACAGTTAGGAGGGAAGCTAATTACCAAAGGAATGCCTAATTCAGGTCATACTTTAGTAACTCAGCAGTAACATTATTGCATACTGAGCAACAGCTGGACATCTTTGTACTAATATGAGTATGTGCTGCCAGTGCATCTATATATATTGTACATATTGTGCATCTATTAACATATCTATTCATATGTCAATTGCACTGTTGTGTTATTGTTTACTATGCACAGTTACGCAACTTAAAGGTTACCAGGATCAATAAATGATGATACATTTAGACTGATATGATCAATATTTATTGAGCTACACATACAGAAGTCTGTCTCTCAGTATGATGTCGGGCCGCCATGTTTGCTAACCCAACATGCCAGACATCTCGGCATGGAGTTGTAGAGGTTCCTAATGGTGTCCTGTGATAATCCATCCCATGCAGCTTGAATATTCTCACACAGCTCCTGCAGATGGTGCGGTAGGGGTGGAGGTGGAGTGGCACCAGGCCTTCTGGATGTGTGATGCGTGACAACAAACCGTTCATCTTGGTGCTGACCACGGTGCCTCCACACACGGATTCGTTGATTGTCTCCACCAAGACAAAAGCAGGACTCGTCACTGAAGATGACCCGCTGCCATTCTGAGTCACTCCATGACAGTCTGGAACGACACCATTGCAGTCTTTGGTGATGCTGATGTGGTGTTTAGGACAGTCGTCGTAACAGTCTGTGTGCATGTAGTCCTGCGTGGTGCAGCCGTCTGCCAATGGTGCTGGCACTAACAGGATGACTCATCACTGCTCACTGAATGTCTGCAATCGTGGCTGTTGGGTCAGTCAGGTACAGCGATAAGGCCCGTCCTTGCTTACATCACATGCACGGCCAAGCATGAAATCATTTGCATTTCTTTCAATATCAAACCTACCAACCAAGTTTCATTCCTGTCGGTTGATTCCTCCTGGGTGCGGCTATTAGTGATTTTATATATATATACATATATATATATATATACACAATTTAGAACATTTTGAAAATATGTCTATGAATTTATATACAATATAAACAATAAAAACACAGTATATACCATATCTGTTACAGGCTATAGGGTAATGCTCTTGTAAATGTTGAATGCCATCAAATCCTCACAGCAATGTTCCTACGTCTAGTATAAAGCTTTCCAAGAAGGTAAAGGCTGTCACTGCACTGAAAACGCCCCATTAATAACCTTTATTTCAGAGGACACACTGCTGGACATATAGTGTGTCGATGGCTGCTGCAGTGATAGCTGAATGCTGCCCCCTTCTGGTAGGTCTTTGCAGTTACATGTAAAATCAGTGACTTGCTTGTTCTTATCAGTATTTGATATGTCCTGTTAATGTGCTATAATGGCAGATTAGGTCTGTTACGGGCAATGTGCAGTCAGGAAAGAGGGAAAGATAGGGAAAGAGAGAGAGGCAGTATCTCTGTGTGTCGTCTACGGCTCAGTAAGATGAATAGTACAAGTGTTTATGGTTTGAATATTCTTGAAAAAAAAGAGGAAAATTAGCTTCTACAACACATGCCAGAGACTCTCTGGGCAGGAGGCCAAGAGCAGGCGCAGGAAAAGAGAGGAAAAGAGGAGGAGAAGAGAGACGGAGAGAAAGGGAGGGAGGGGAGAGCAGCTTTGGGGGGTTTGTTCGAACTCTGAAACAGATGCCCAGATCATTTAACTATTGCATCACCGGACCTGCACTCCATCATCTCAGCTCTACAACATGAAGAGACCCACACAGGAACCGCCTCAGTCACTTCTGCTCACAGTGGACGACATGCAGATTCACGGCCTAAAGAAACTTTAATGAACCCCAGACTCTTGGAGAGAGAGACACGGATATTCAAGACAGAGACGGAACGGCAAACACAAAGACAACACCAAACAACACAAATAAACAAGCAGCCCGAAAGACAAACAGACAAGCAAACAATCAAGCTGAACACTACTGTTCAAATAAAAATAACCTCACCATTACAGGGCAGAACGTTCAGCTGATACACATTGCTTCTACCCATGGACTAACTTCTAGCCTGAGCAATAATGTTCTCACAACCGATTTAAAAACACATACTGAGCTTCAAAGATTCCCTATATTCTCTGGATTATTAGCGTAAGTTGTATATTTGTAAGTTGTATAAGTGTACGTTGTATATTTGTAAGTAGTATACATCTAAGTTGTATATTTGTAAGTTGTATACATCTAAGTTGTATATTTGTAAGTTGTATAAGTCTAAGTTGTATATTTATAAGCTGTACATGTGTAAGTTGCATAGGTTGTGTAAGTGTAAGCTGTATATTTGTAAGTTGTATATTTGTAAGTTGTATAAGTGTAAGTTGTATGAGGTTAGCTTGTGTAAGTATAAGTTGTGTAAGTGTAAGTTGTATTTGTGTTAGTTGTATAAGTGTAACTTACACTATATGGACAAAAGTATTGGGACACACCTCTAATCATTGAATTCAGGTGTTTCATTCAGTCAGCAACAAGAGGAAAAAAACAAGCACCTAGCCCTGCATTTACACACGTATGTGAAAGAATGGGCTGTTCTAAGAGCTCACTGAATTCCATCCTGTAACAGGATGCCACCCTTACAACAAGTCAGTTGTTCCTCACTCCTTGATATTCCACAAATAACTGTGAGTGGGGTTACTGAAAAGTGGAAGCTTTTAAGAACCATAGCAACTCAGGCCACGTGAAGTTACAGAATGCTGAGGAGCATGGTGTGTAAAAGTCTCTAACGCTCTGCTAACTCAATAACTGCAGAGCTCCAAACCTCCTCTGGCATTAACATCAGCACAAAAACTGTGCACCGGGAACTTCATGGCATGGATTTCCATGGCCGAGCAGTTACATGCAAGCCTTACATCACCAAGCACAATGCCAAGCGTCAGAGCGAGTGATGTAAATCACCTCCACTGGACCATGGAGATGTGGAAACGTGTTCTGTGGAGTGATACTGTCCGGCAGTCTGGTGGAAGAGTCTGGGTTTGGAGAACGCCAGGAGAACATTACCGGCTTGACTGCATTGTGCTAAGTGTAAATTTTGGTGGAGGAGGGATAATGCTGTGGGGTTGTTTTTCAGGGGTGGGCCTAGAGCCCCTTAGTTCACAGTGAGGGGAAATCTTAATGCTTCAGCATACCAAGACATTCTGGACAATTATTTGCTTCCAACTTCATGGGAACAGTTTGGGGAATAAGGTTTCCTGTTCCAGGATGACTGTGCCCCAGTGCACAAGGTCCATAAAGGCTGATTGGGTAAGTTTGGTGAGGAAGAACTTGACTTGCCCACCCAGAGCCCTAACCTCAACCCTATTAAGCATCTTTGGAATTAATTAGAATGGAGATTCCAAGCCAAGCTCCCTTAGTTGTGTAAATGTAGGGTGTATACATGTAAGTTACATATGTGTAATTTGTAGATGTGTAATTTGTATATGTGTTAGTTGTATACATTTAGGTTGTATAAGTGTAAGTTGTATATGTGTAAGTTGTATATGTGCAGGTTGTAAAAGTTTAGGTTGTGTAAGTGTAAGGCATGTAAGTATGTGTAACTCCTGTAAGTTTCAGTTGTATAAGTGTAAGTTGTATATGTGTAAGTTGTAAAAGTTTAGGTTGTGTAAGTATAAGGCATGTAAGTAACTTCTGTAAGTTTAAGTTGTATAAGTGTAGGTTGTATATGTGTAATCGTTTAAGTTTTATATGTGTAAGTTGTAAAAGTTTAGGTTGTGTAAGTATAAGGCATGTAAGTATAAGTTTTGTATATGTAACATCTGTAAGTTTCAGTTGTATAAGTGTAAGTTGTATAAATGTAGGTTGTATAAGTGTAAGTTGTATAGGTGTAAGTTGTACATTTGCAGGTTGTATAAGTTTAAGTTGTATGTGTGTAAGTTGTAAAAGTTTAGGTTGTGTAAGTGTATGGCATGTAAGTATGTGTAACTTCTGTAAGTTTAAGTTGTATAAGTGTAAGTTGTATATGTGTAAATTGTAAAAGTTTAGGTTGTATAAGCTTAAGGCATGTAAGTATAAGTTTTGTATATGTAACTTCTGTAAGTTTCAGTTGTATAAGTGTAGGTTATAGAAGTGTAAGTTGTATATGTGCAGGTTGTATAAGTTTAAGTTGTACATGTGTAAGTTGTACAAGTGTAGGTTATAGAAGTGTAAGTTGTACATGTGCAGGTTGTATAAGTGTAAGTTGTATAAGTGTAAGTTTTATATGTGTAAGTTGTACATGTGCAGGTTGTATAAGTGTAAGCTGTATAAGTGTAATAATATAAGTGTAAGTTGTATAAGTGTAAGTTGTATATGTGTAAGTTGTATACCTGTAGTTGTATAAGTGTAAGTTGTATAAGTGTAAGTTGTAAAAGTTTAGGTTGTGTAAGTGTAAGGCACATAAGTAACTTCTGTTAGTTGAAGCTGTGTATGTGTAGGTTGCACATGTGTAATTGTATAAGTATAACTTGTATAAGTTGTATAAGTATACGTTGTTTAAGCGTAAGTTGAATATGTGTAGCACGTGTGTGTTGTGTACGTTGACATACACTGAAAGTGAAGAATGTTTTTGCCCTCTCCTGTAAAATTGCTATTTTTGATCTCATGCATGTTTACCAGCACAGCACTCCTCAAACTTCCTCAAATTAGTTCTGTTAACAGATGGTGTCAAACCTCAACCTAAAGTCTCAATGAGCAAGTAAGATGTTGGCAGGTGGTCTGACCCTCGTGATCTGTATGATTGGACCTGCAAGGATACACAGTGGCTCCACTTAGTGTCTTCAGGTCTGCAATGAGCTACAGGCAAATGCCCTGTTCACTAGCACTGGTTCACTGTTCACTCAGACATACAGTAGTGTTCAGTACTGACCATCTGAGAAAATGATCTGTAAATCTGAGCAGTTAACATTTATTACCATTTAAAACCCTAACTTTAGAATAAAAAACATTCCGAATCTTCCAATGATAACGTTCAGTATGTACAGAGTGCAACAAGAGATCAGGAACCAAAACTGAATTCTTAACCTACATGAGCTCACCAGACAAAAAACGAGTCCCCTGTTACTGAAACACACCCAATAGCGTGTAACACCTCCACGAGCACCAGTAACAGCTGTGATTGGATTTGGCATGTACTGGACAAGTTTCTGGATGTAGGCCACATCAATGTTCAGACACTCTTGCATCAAAGAATGGGTCAGTTGGTCCAGATTTGGTGGATGCCCTCCCTGGTGTTTTGCTGGTTGTTCCAGGTATTCCCACGGATTTCCAAGAGGATTCAAACCTGGGAATTTAGTGGGCCAGTCCAGATGTGTGAATACTCCTGAACGTTCATCATGCCAATTGATCACATTTGCAGCCCTTGAATGTGGGAATTGTCATCTTGGAATACAGGGGTAGGAATGTTATGTTCCTCTGTCAGATGATGAGCAAAAGGCAAAAGCTGGTGGTTCCAGCAGCTCAGTGTAGGCACTGTGGTTCACATGTAACCAAAGAACCCATTACCACATAATTAAAAGAGCCCCAGAACATCACAGAGGGCAAAGTTTATTAATAGCTCAAAATGTTCACTGTATATATGTCTATTTATTTGCAAAACTTATTTTTAAAATGCCACAGAAGCATGCTTTCTTTTCACTACCGACCTGTAAACCCAGTCGTAGCTTGCACCGCTGAGAACTGGAAACACTGTAGAAGAGAACTCATCTCAAATGTGGTCTAACTATCTAATAGTTCTCATACTGAGATTGTCGTGAGCTTACTCCACCTCTAATATATATTTAGTGGTGTAAAAACTTTGATCTCTTTTTCTGCACAGTGTAAAAGCTCTAGTTCTCCTTTCAGTTTAGTGAATATTCATGAGGGACCGACCAATAGAATTGCTCCAAACCTACTTAGAAATAAACCTTGTTCTATCAGCCTCCACTGCGGGTTAAGAAAGCTGGTTCATCCTCCTGTAAAGCTCCATTTTGGAGGGTTTTAAGGTGGACTGTATAATTCCATGAGGGCTATTTTATAGTTTGGTGTCTTCACTTTTATTCTACAGTACAGCTTTAAGATAAACATAAGGAGAACCTGCTATGAGTTGCCATTGCAGGAGGGTTGCATGAGGCCTATGTAGCACCATGATGGGCTGTCTGCACTACAATTTTATAATTGTACATACAGGCTAACCAGAATAACAACATGGAGATGACATAAACTAAGAGTGCACAGCTTAATTCTACATCACAAAGACGGGAAATATCAGAAAGTGTAAAAACCCAGCTTGTGGACCATCCATAATTATGTTTTCCATTTACTATGTCTCACCTCGGATCACAGTTTGCAGAGTACTGCCGACAAGGAAGACACACTTTTCTTTAACTGGGGTTGACGTTTTATATTTGGCTTTGGGTTTTGGCTTCTAGGCATCCTCTACTCTGTCTAAGTATCGGGTCTTGCTTTTACAGATGCCCCAGAAAACAAAGTGGACAATTAGGAAAGACTTGCAAAGCGTCAGGATTACGAGCGGTTGTAGCACAGGAAGTGTGTTCACATGCACTTAACAATCTCATCATAATCAGATGTCTTAGACCAGATTAAGGCCAAGAAATCTGATTATGAAATTGGATGAATAGAGTTGGATTTTAGGTCATTAATTGGGTTCTCGCTGCATGTATACCCTCACTCTGATTTCTTTCAGATGTCTCTGCATTTATTGAGGCTGCATTTATTGGGGAAAACGAGGAATGAGGCTGGGAATGAAACTAATGGTTATCTGATTAAATAAAAAACAGCTGGACTTGACAGTTAAATATACATTCCTATGGTCATTATGATCTTTAATGCTTCAAGTAGAACTTCCAAATCTACAAAGTTATCTGGCCAACCGTCTAAACTTGCTTTAGAAGAAAAACCTGGGGCATCCCGGAAGCCACACAGCTGTTCAACGATTACGACACACTAAATAGCCTGTTCCTCATTCCTGACACTGAATCTCAGGTCTGATCTCAGGACAAAACAGATAGCTAGATAGCTAGATAGCTAGATAGATAGATAGATAGATAGATAGATAGATACTTTATTGATCCAGAAGGAAATTTAGCAGCCAGTAGCAGTTTCGCAATACAGCACAGTAAAATAAAACAAAAAGAGATGTACAGTATGAACCTAAGTGGGTAGGTACCGGCTCAGCAATATTCTTAACTATTAAACTATGAACTATAAGATATAAACTTCACTATGGATACATATCTCAATTTACAATGAGGTAAGAAATATATACAAGAAAGTCTATCTACAAAAAAATACAGATATGACTGTAGACCCGTAGAAAATATGTAAAACTCGTGGAGATAAAAAGGCAGTGCGATAATAATAAATACATGTGTAAGGGGCGCAGATATCAGCAGATAATGACATACTGAATAAACATAATACTCATGTGCATATATTGGTATTTAGGTAAAGTGTCTAGAGTGTCCAGGAGTTAGATATACAGGATATACAGTAAACTGTAATAGTGCAAATAAATAAATCTCTGATTTAACATGAGATTCAGTCCTCATCTGTCCTCTTCCCTCTTCAGGACAAAGGATCTCCTGAGTCGGTCTGTAGAGCAGCTCTAAGACAGCAACCTGCCACTGAACTTGCTCCTTTTGCCCATGATGATGGTGTGCAGTGGGTGCCCATCATCATCCATAATGGACAGCAGTTTGTGCGGTGTGCTTCTCTCTGCCACCTTCACCACAGAGTCCAGTTCCGCACCAACAACTGACCCCGCTCGCCTGACTAGCTTGTTCAGTTGCAAAACAAGCAGACGTCAGACAACATGTTCATAACCATTTTATACAGGAATGTTCAGTAAGGGAGCGTTCTGTCGGGGCGGACGTCTGGTTACTATCACCATCACAGTAAACGGTTCTGACTCTGTGCTTTACATCAAACCGCTCTGTCTGGCTTTGTTGACCTCTTAACTCTTTAGCTTCTGTGGAAAATTAGGAAATTTGGCGGCATTCCCCTTTAACCCTGTACAGAGCCTCTACGTAAACAGTGGGAGAAAAAAGAGAGAAAAGAGAAAGAGAGAGAAAACAGAAAGAGAGAGAGAAAGAGAGAGACAGAGAGAAACAGAATAGAGAGAGGAGGGATAGAAAGAGAGAGAGGAGAGAGATGGAGATGAGACCCAGGAGAGAGAGAGAGAGAGAGAGAGAGAGAGAGAGAAAGAAGACAGAAAAGAGCAAGGGAAAAAAGAGAAAGAGTGATAAGAGATAGGAGAGAGAGGAATCAAAAGAAAGAGAAAGAGAGGTGAGAAAAGAGAGAAGAGAAGAAGAAGAGGAGAGAAAAGGGGATAACGCAAAGGAGAGAAAAGAGAACGAGAGAAAACAGAGAGATGAGAGCGAAAGGGAGAGAAAAACAGAAGAGAGAGAAAGAGAGAGAGAAACAGAAAAGATAGAAAGAGAGAGAGGAGAGGGAGAAGAGTGAAAGAGTGGTAAGAGAGAGGAGAGAGACAGAGAGAAGAAAGGAGAGGAATCAAGAGCGGGAGAAAAAGTGGAGAGAAAAGAGAGAAGAGAGGAAGAAGAGGAGAGAGAAAAGGATAACGGAGAGAGAGAGAGAGAGAGAGAGAGAGAGACGCGGCACGGTTTTGCGTTAGAAGCTCTCACATCCGGGATATGAAACATGAGCAAAGACGTGGAATGTTAGATTCCCCCCTCCTCTCTCTCTCCCTCTCTCTCTCTCTCTCGCTCTCTCTCTCTCCCTCTCTCTCTCTCAGGCGCCGTAATGATGAAGTAAAAAGCCTCATGATTGGTGGACGCAAGCGCCAAGAAACATAAAACCTGGAGGATAGCTTTTTTAGCATTCAGCGGTTAGCATTTAGCATTCGCGTCCGGAACCCGGTAAAAAACAGTGCAGAATGACGAATCGGTGAGCGCACGAGGACGTTTCCCTGGCTCGATTTTAGCCGAGCTCCCACACATCCGAGCTAAAAGTGCACAATGGTCGCTGTATGCAATCTCTCTCTCTCAGACAAGCTTTAGGAGGAAGGGCGCTCCTTTGCCTGACAGCCGCGAGGCCAATAGGAGCGCGCACGCGCCCAGCTGCGCCCGGCCACGGCCAATGGAAAAGCGGAGCACGCGGGCTCGGTACAGAAGGTTAGGCTGTTGTTGCAGGCGGCCAGCGCTAAACTTCACCAAATAATAGCTGTTTGTGTTTTGGCCGCTGCAGTAGCCATTTTAGGTGAGTAACGTTAGATCTTGTAACTTTTGCTTTTATCCGCGTTTTACGGTCGCGCACCGGGCGCGAGGGCGCCGCTCGGCCGGTCCCTAACTCGTGCATCCCTCATGAATGAAGTGCTGGGGCTCTTGTGCTTTAGTGCTTTAGCAGGATTAAGATTCTGCTTTTCTATTTTCCTCCTTTTTTCCCCTCCCTCTCTCCCTCCGCTCCCTCCTCCTCCTCCTCCCTCACCTCTAATTTTTCATGCATGTTTTCTAAACTGTCATGGCGCTTTTTTCTTTCCCTTTTCTTTTCTGGTGTCCTTGGAAGGGGCTTTTCTGCGCGTCCTGCTGTGCCCGGATAGCCGGCGCGAGAGGCTCAGGTAGGCGAGGTGGTGTTTTGAAGTGGGGGTGGTGGTTAAGGGAGGGGGGTGTCCCTCCGCAGAGTTCCGAGGGGGCACACGTGAACGTGGGAGCGCCGCTGCGGTTAGCACCCGCTACGGCGCTCGCATATGTGAAGCTACTGCGAAGCTCTGCAGAGAAAACCACGAGCTCGCCCAGGAGTGGCATGCGCAGTGCTAAGCGTCGGCTGGAGGGGTATGACCCCCCCCTTCAGCATTGGGCCGGGGAGCAGTGGGTCTGAGCACCATCCAGTACCGTTGCGGTGAACAGTACCTGACCTCACTATTGCTCTTGTAATTGCTGCATGCCATCAAATCCTCACAGCAATGTTCCAACACCTAGTGTACAGCCTTCCCAGTAGAGTCTGTTACTGCAGGGAACATTCCATTAAGAGCCTTCATTTCAGAAGGAATGCTGGAGTCTACAGACTTATGCATGCAGTGTACTTGGACATATAGTCCACATGGGTCCTTGGCATGTGTGCATCGGGAATGTTGGTGTTCAGTTCGGAAAAATTATATGTAAATCCACCGTCTGAGCCCAACATCAGTACAGCTAATGCCACTTTTAATGGGGAGTAGAGGACATGCATGGACATCATTCCCCGCAGAATATTCCGAAGTCAGACTGAGCAGTGAAACATGCTGCAACAAGGCTCCGTTTATTAGGAAAAACTGTGAAATCGGGAATGAAACAAGTGATTATCTGCCTAAATTAAAGGCATCCGGGCTGGGGTCAGTAGTGATGTTTTAATGTTAGTTTTGTTCCAAGCAGAACTTCCAGATCTACAAAGTCATCTGGCTAACTGTCTAAACTTGCTCTGTGGGGTTCCACCTTATAAGGAGAACTGGATTTGTTCTAGCTAACACTGTCCAACCTGGAGGCATGGTTTGACAGTGTTGGCTAGAACAAATCCAGTTCTTTGTTTGTAGAACACAAGACCATCATGGATGTTTTTTTTAAAAATGTGGGCCAAAAGATAAACAGAATATAAACTCTAGAAGACGCTGCATATGTCATTGATGAGTCGTCAATACAGTCTATAACGTGTGGTATGGTGTGGTACTATTTGGGAGCTGAAAATCCATGTTTCGGCTCCTGGATTCCAGGTGTTGCACTGATCCATATCGCCTACTTCTTCTTCTTCGTATTTCCCCATTCCACCTTAAATGGTGCAGCAGAGGCGTCTGAGGCAGGGATCTATATGAAGCTGAAGTCAGGTTCCTATTCGCCAGCTTTGTCTTCTTTGTGTTTCCCCATTCCACCTTAAATGGTGTGACAGAGGCATCTGAGGCACTGAACCATATGGAACTGAAGTGAGCTTCCTATTCACCAGCTTCACCTTCTTCATATTTCCCCATTCCACCTTAAATGGTGCAGCAGAGGCACTTCTGGCAATGATCCATATGGAGCTGAAGACAGTGTCCTATTTGCCAACTTCTTCATATTCCCTCATTCCACCTTAAAAGGTGCAGCAGAGTTGTCTGAGGCGGTAATCTATATAAAGCTGAAGTCAGCTTCCTGTTCACCAGTTTCTTCTGCTTCTTCATATTCCCCCATTCCACCTTAAGTGGTGCAGATGAGGTGTCTGAAGAAGGGATCCATACGAAGCTGAAGTCAGCTTTCTGTTTTATTTCACTTTCATTCTTATATGTATTTCCCTATTCCACCTTAAATGGTGCAGCAGAGGCATCTGAGATAGCAATCCATGTATAGCTGAACTCAGCTTCTTATTCGCCAGCTTTGTCTTCTATATATTTCCCCATTCCACCTTAAATGGTGCAGCAGAGGTGTCTGAGGCAGCGGCCCATATGAAGCTGAAGTCAGCTTCCTATCCTCCAGTTTCCTGTTTGAATTTTCCCATTCCGCCTTAAGTGGTGCAGTAGTTACATTCCAGCACCTTATAATAATAACAGCTGCTGCACTATTTAAGGTGGAACGGGAATACAAAGCTGACCTCAGCTTCGTGTGATCCATTTGCTTTTCTTTATGTTTGCCGGTCTGAATAAACGACTGCATTTACACCAAATGCTAAAGCTGCCCCTCAGCCTTTCTGCCCCTCAGCCTTTCTGCCCCTAGGTCTTTCTGCCCCTCAGCCTTTCTACCATCAGTCTTTCTGCTCCTCTGTCTTTCTACCCCTTAGCCTTTCTGCCCCTCAGCCTTTCTGCTCCTCAGCCTTTCGGCCCCTCAGTCTTTCTGCCCCTCAGCCTTTCTACCGTTAGTCTTTCTGCCCCTCAGTCTTTCTGGCCCTCAGTCTTTCTGCCCCTCGGCCTTTCTGCCCCTCGGCCTTTCTGCCCCTCAGTTATTCTGGCCCTCAGTCTTTCTGCCCCTCGGTCTTTCTACCCGTCAGTCTTTCTGCCCCTCAGTTTTTCTGCCTCTCGGCCTTTCTGGCCCTCAGTCTTTCTGGTCCTCAGTCTTTCTGCCCCTTAGTCCTTCTGGCCCTCAGTCTTTCTGCCCTTAGTCCTTCTGCCCCTCAGTCTTTCTGCCACTTGGTCTTTCTACCCCGCAGTCTATCTGCCCCTCAGTGGGCATCCCTGCAGTGACTCACAGATGCTCTGTTTGGTTCAAGTCTGAGGAATTAGAGGACCAGGGTAGTACTTGGAAGTCTTGGTCATGCTCCTCCAACCAGTGTTGGACATTTCTATCCGAGTGCCATGTGGCATTGTCTTGCTGGAAGATCCCATCGGCCCCAGGGAAGACAATCAGCATGTATGGGTGTAAGTGATCTGCAAGGATGGATTCATACCCAGATCGGTGGAGAGTGCCTTCCACATGGATGAGTGGGCCCAGAGCTACGTGCTGCTGCCGCCACCAAAAGTCAGAAGCGGTCATAATAATGTGGCTCGACTGTGTATTTACTATCCCAAACCACCAGTGAGCTCACACGTGTCTTCTGAGTGTTGATAAGGAATGTCAGTGATGGTAAAATAGTGGGATTTCTTTGGCTTACAGCGCTCGGCATGTCCTTTCCGGCCGTGAACGGAAGTGTGTTTTATACCAAAAGCTGAATCATAAAACAACCAGGCAGCGTATTCATAACCGAGTGCACGTAATAACTTTCTGTGAGGGAGCTTTCAGAGGTGGACGTCTGGTTCCCATCACCACCACTGTGAACAGTTCTGACTAGAATGGAGCATTTGACACCGGGCCTCTCTGAGTGGCTTTCCCAGGTGAACAGGAAGTGTATTTTAATGTACTGGAAATGTACTTTAATACCAGCAAGTCCATTTCCAGCACATTATGGGTTTGTGTGCTAAATACAGGTATATATTACAAGTGTAATAATTACACCCAGGAGAAAAAGTAGACTTAATTTAAGTGTACTTAGTAAACTTCCTTGAATTAATATGCTGGAAGTGTGCTACTTTCATATCCTAACTATGTACTTGGTATACTAAATATGATCATTTGTGCTATTAAACATGTACTTTAATAGAACTAACTGTACTTAACTGTATGTTTCTGAGAGGCCTCTTAGATTCAATTAGAGATACTTCAGTACATATCAAAGTACATTTCTATTACATTAAAATATACTTACTTAATACACTTCTATTCAATTCAGTTCAACTTTATTGTCATTATACCAATACAGGGTTGTACAGTATAACGAAACACAGTCAGGCTCCTTCTCCAGTGCAGTTACGCGAATATATGTGTGTGTGTGTGTGTGTATATATATATGTAATTATTACACTTGTAATATACATGTTCCACTCCATAAATCCATAATGTGCTTGAAATGTACTTGCTGGTATTAAAGTACATTTCTAGTATATTCAAATATACTTCATTTTTACCTTAGTAGTACTTTAGTGTACTTATTAGAAGTGTACTAAGTAAGTATATATCTATAAGTATATTTTAATGCGCTGGAACTTGTACTTTAATATGTACCTCAGTGTCTGTAAATGAATCTAAGAGGTGTCTCAGAATAGCACAGGTAAGTACAGTTCGTTCTATTTAGGTATATGTTTAATAGCACTACTGATCATATTCAGCAAACTAAGTACATAGTATATGAAAATAAGCACACTTTCAGTACGGTAATTATAAGTTCCAGGAAGTTCACTAAGTACACTTAAACTAAGTCTACTTCAGTGTATGTTTGTTTCTCCTGGCTTGTTTACATGTTTAATAATCCAGATAATTAAAAAACAGTGGGTGGAATTGCCCTTTAACACAGGTGGGCTCTTTAAACCTGACGCGGTGTTAGCTCAGAGGATGCTTGTGCGTGTTTCTGTCTTCTGTATTACAGATATTAATCATATTAATGTGGAGTGTGCTGTTAGTCTGATCACGTTATTAGGACAGTTTGAAGGTGAATCAGTGTAGGTTAGTGTCATTATGTTGTAATTACCACATACCAACATAACAGTAACATAACAGCACATGGCATAACAGTACCGGACTGTTACTCAGACCCCGATGTCGTTGTGGTCTTTTGGGGCCCTAAACACAGCGTCCCGTATTGGGTTTCCACTATGGATCAGCCCCCACCCCTTCACCTGTATAGCTGAAATGCACTGCAGTGCACAGGGCCCCAGGTTTCTCGCAGGACATTCGGGATGGTTCCTTTGTTTTTTCCTCCATTATGGAATCTTTTTAAGCTGCTTTCTGAATCACAGATCAATGGCGTGCAGCCGGGTGATGTTGAGTGTCGCTGTCTTTAATTTTAAGTTCCAGGAAGTTCACTAAGTACACCTTAAATTAAGTCTACTTCAGTGTACGTTTGTTTCTCCTGGCTTGTTTGCATGTTTAATAATGCAGATAATTGAAAACAATGGGTGGAATTGCCCTTTAACACAGGTGGGCTCTTTAAACCTGACACGGTGTTAGCTCAGTCTTCTGTATTACAGATATTAATCATATTAATGTGGAGTGTGCTGTTAGTCTGATCACGTTATTAGGACAGTTTGAAGCTGTAGGTTAGTTGCATTATGTTGTAATTACCACATACTAACATAACAGTAACAGCACATGGCATAACAGTACCGGACGATGTTGATGTTGTTGTTGTTGTTGTTGTTGTTGTTGTCTTTTGGGGCCCTAAACACAGCGTCCCACCTTGGGTTTTCACTATGGATCATCCTTCCCCTCACTTGTGTAGCTGAAATGCACTGCAGTGCACAGGGCAGCAGGTTTCTCGCAGGACATTCGGGATGGTTCCTTTGTTTTTCCTCCATTATGGAATCTTCTAAGCTGCTTTCTGATTCATAGATCAATGCCGCCTAGTCGGGCGATATTGAGTGTCAGCTTTCTGCTATCTGTAGTCAGGATTTAGTAGCTGAACTGAATGGTCTCAGGATAATGTGGTATAGGGCTGGGCTATAAAAGAGCCGTTCCATGGGATCAGGAATGGCCAGGAATTTCCTTGTCTTTGTTGTTTATTCTAGCTTAGTGAATGAGTGTGTATGCATACACTTAATAATCTGATAACTTCAGAAAGTCCGATTTCGTCAGTGATTTGGTCGGCATGTTTACAACTTATCCAGCTCTAGATATCTAGGCCTAAATCCAAGCTAAGGAGACCGTGTGCATGACCAGCTGAACATTTCGATAGCTGATGGCATTATTAAATGCATGTAAACACATTTATTTCACAAATTGTGACTTCCTCATCATAACTTGTGACAGAGGAGAGTATCGAATGTGAAGCTGACTGTTAAATGTGTCTGTACCAGTCAGAAGTTTAGACACCCCCATCTAAATGGATGTAGTTGGTGATCTTAAAGACTCTACAGTCTCACACTTAACAGCTCCAACTGATGAGAGTCTGAAACAGTCCATATCCTGATACACCACATATACTCTTGATGTACCACAGTATGATATTTCTCCATATCTCCACCTCTAATATATATTTAGTGGTGTAAAAACTTATGGAGTTTAGGGGTTTAGGGTCGTGGGTGAAGCGGGTGGCGTACGTGTAACCGCTGTGTGTGTATGCTGTAGGCCGTGCGCTGAGATCAGGTGAATGGGCTGTGGTGTGTGAAGTGCACAGGTAAAGCTGCCGTGTGATGGATGTATCCAGCTGTAACTGATGGGCCGTTGTGTCTGTGTGTTGTAGATGCAGATGAACAGATCTAGAAAAAGATGAAAATACAAAAGAAGGACAAGCAGGTCAGTGAACCTCACAACACACAACCTCTCTCTCTCTTTTTCTCTCTCTCTCTCTCCCTCTCTCCCTCACTCACTCCCTCACTCACTCCCACTCTCATAAAGCATGACTTCTATCTCTCGCTCTCTGTCTGTCTCTCTCTCACTGCCTGTATCTCTCTCTCTCTTTCTCTCTGTCTGAATCTCCCTCTGTACCTGTATCTCTCTCTCTCTCTACCTCTCTCTCTCTCTCTCTGCCTGTCTCTTTCTCTCTCTGTGCCTGTCTCTCTCTCTGTACCTGTATCTCTCTCTCTCTCTCTCTCTCTCTCTGTCTCTCTCTCTCCCTCTCTCTGTCTCTCTGCCCCTCTCTCTTTTTATCTCTCATTCTCTCTCTCTCGTGCCTGTATCTCTCTCTCTGCCTGTCTGTCTCTCTCTTTCTCTCCCCTGTTCTTTCTATCTTTTCCTATCACCATGTCTCTTTCTCCTTCTCTCAGTCTTTCTGCCTGTCTGTTTCACTCTTTCCCTTTTTTCTTTCATTTTCTTATCACTTTTCTGTCTCTCTATACCTCCTTCTCTCTTTTTCTCCTCATACTCCGTTTTTCTCCTATCTCTTCCTCTCTCTTTCTGCCTTTATTTCTCTCTCTCTTTCTCCCCTTTTTATTTCTGTCGTTCTCTCCTTTATTTCTCTCTCTCTCTTTCTCCCCCTTTTTTATTTCTGTCGTTCTCCCCTCTTTATTTCTCTCTCTTTATTCTCTTTCTCCCCTCTTTCCTCCACCCTCTCTCTCTATTTCACCTTCTGAGTCTCTCTCTCTCTTTCTCTCTCCTTCTTCTTGCTTTCCTGTTTGGCCACACAATCTCTCGCTCATGTATCAATATATAAAAATAACCTGAATATTATTTGCCTGTAAAGTGATGAATGCTTGCAGCCTTAAGTGCTGCGACAGGACGGCGGTATTTACTTTCTAGCTATTGTTTTACATTATTCAGTTCAGTTTTGTGGCTCGACTTCCTCATAACGGGCTTTCATACTTTCATACTCCTGTCTGATACCAGCTATGGGTTATTGAGCTCGTTTAGGAGTTAATAAAGAGATATTAAAGAGATTATTCAAGCATGTATTTCAATAACAGCCAGAGCAGTAAGGAAGCCCTCCTGTTCCACTACACAGCACGGTCCAGAACTCACCCAACAGTAGTGCGGTTTGTCTGTCCACCTTCATTACAGCGTCCGTTCTGTTCAGGAGACTCACTTTCAGGTCCTCAGAGAGACACCGCCTCCCAAGTTCAGTCCTCTCACCATCCAAATAACCCCAAACACATTCAGTGGTGTTGAGGTTCTGGACTCTGGGGTGGTCAGTCCATTGTTCTGAGAACACCAGCGGCTTCTTTGTTGGATGTGTGTGCCTCCTTTTCTCAGTGAGGAGCTTCTTGTACATCTACGCCTCCTTTCAGACCTTCATGGCGTTGAGGTGTCTTCTCACAGTGGAGGAAGGATGGACAGAAACACCTGTGGATGTTCTCAGATCTGAAGCGAGAGTGGAGCTTGATGTTCACCTCCCTCTCAAAGACGAAAGCCTTTGTGCTGTTTATCTGATAGGGGCAGTGTTGGTGGTTTACCGGGTGTTCCAGGTGGTTGTTAGGCTCCAGGTTCGGAAACCCCTTCATTACGTGGGCTATCTAATACGTTATCTCCTCACAAACATCTGCAGTAACAGCCTCTACTCTTCTGGAAAGGCTTTCCACTGGATGTTGGAACATTGCTTTGAGGATTTGATTGCGTTCAGCCTTCACAAAAGCATTAAAAAGGTCAGGTACTGATGTTGGATGGTCAGTTCTGTATCACTGCAGCTCATCTCAAAGGGACTGGATGGAGCTCCGTCATCACTCCAAGGTATGCAGTTCCACTGCCTCACAGTCCGATGCACAGGGGGGCTTTGTACCCCTCTAGCTGTGCTTGGCATTGGACATGGTGTCACTGCTGCAGAGCGTCCCCGTTCTATTGGCCAGTGCTTTTCTGTTAGGTTATACAAGCTGTGTGTTCATATAGAGTCAGTGAAGTGGAATTTCCCTGCTCGGCTGTACCGAAGCTGTACTGCGGACGGATTTGAACTCTTGACCTCATATTAATGAACATGGCATTTAAATGATGGGAATCGATTGTTTTGGTCAATTACTCATTATCTACAGGTGTGATAAGAAGATGCAGTCTCATCAGGGTTTGATTGATTACTGACAACCCTAACAGATTAGATACAGGCTGGATTCTTGGCCTTGTTAATCAGCACTCCTGGAAAAAGCAGGAATCGCCCTTCCTCACCTGTTACCGCTCACAGAAACAGCCATTGACGTCAGATTTGTCAGACTGCTGGTTAGATTGTTAGTTCTTTCTGTAGACGTGGGCCATAGGGAGGTGTTAACGGTTATCAGACACAGTTTTGGGGCATAGAACTAGAGAACATCGATATGGAATATAACGTACGCTGTTTAACTCCGATCCTCTCTAATTCCCTGTCCCTGAAACAGTGTCTTCAAAGGAATATTTTAGACCCTTTTACTGTTAAAACACTGGATTTGTATGTGCAGGCAAGTAAATTCCCCACAATCTCTGTCTGGGGGTTTCCCAGAGTGTCCTGACGGCTCATATGAGCTGTGAAATTTTAAAATATAATACTTCATGGTTTCCCACAGGCATCTATAGCTGGATTCCAGAGTGCATCTGCTATATCCACTGGAAAAACACCTAAATCTGTAAAGCATGTGCCGTTTTGGAACTCTCTTATTTTTATAATAATTGATATTTTTAGATATGGACCAGGCCTGCTTTGCTGTATGGTTATTAAAATGTTTATTAAACAGCTTATAAGCTTTCTTGTTAAGATAGACATTAGTTAATAAGACATGATGATGATGATGATGATGATAATGATGATTATTATTATTATTATTATTATTATTATTATTATTACTATTGCAGCATGGTGGCACAGTCAGTAGTGCTGTTGCCTTACAGCAAGAAGGCTCTGGGTTTGATTCCTGGTTGGGCCGTCCGGGGTCCTTTCTGTGTAGGTTTGCATGTTCTCTCCATGTCTGTGTGGCTTTCCTCTTCCAGGTGCTCTGGTTTCCTCCCACAGTCTAAAGACATGCAGTCAGGCTGATTAGAGATGCTAAATTGCCCCCACGTGTGTGTGTGTGTGTGTGAATGTGTATGTTTGCCCTGTGATGGACTGGCAGCCTGTCCAGGGTGTATCCTGCCTTTCACCCAGAGAGCGCCTGGGATTGGCTCCAGCATCCCCCCGCTACCCAGAGGGGTAGTTTGTGGTGCATGTAGACAGGTAGACAGGAAACCCAGTGCTTTAAGCAAATGCTCTGGTATTGAACTCAGCAGCGTGTGGTGCTCCACCGCCCGTGCCTCTGAACGGCCGGGATAGCAGGCCAGTCACTTCTAACCATGTGACTCTACTGGACAGTAGACACACAGACCCACACTGTTACCCCAGAGTGCATTAGAGAGTGACACAAATAACACAGCGGCACTAATAACAACATATTAACACATTAAAGTCTCTGTGGCTGGGAGTCCAGCGCTCCTGCCGGGGTCCCTGTGTGGCCGCTCTGTATGGCTACGGTTCCTGTGCGTCCAGGCGTGTGTAAACTAGCATGTATGTTAAGTAGAATGAAATGGGACTCTTAATGTGAAAGTATTGGAGTTCCTCATGAACGTGAGTGGAGTAGTCCTGGGTGAAGTGTTGGGAAAGTTTATCCGTGTTCTCAGTGGTTTTGATCGATAATTCCTTTCAATTCTCAACTCTGATACCGGGAATGAAAATTATGTGGTGATGGCGGTAACAAGCTTCACACCGGCATCACATGGTTATTGTAACAGTACCTCTTTCCGGATGGCACTGGTTGGAAAATGGGAAGGCTGGGCTGTGTGGGGTCAGGTGAGATGTTGATGGCTTTCCTTAGACATCTCCTATTGTGCATGTCCGGTATGGGTGGTAGGACAGCTGCGGTGATGCGCTGGGCCGTTTTTACCACCCTCCTCAGGGCCTTGTGTTCGGCAGCAGTGGTGCCGCCATACCAGGCCGTGATTCAGCTTGTTAGGATGCCCTCCACAGTGGATGTGTAGAAGTTACAGAGGATCGGTCTACATTAGAATATTAGCTGAGTAAGTTGTCGCTAATTCACAGTCTTGAGTTTCTTAGAATGGAGCAATAAAGAATGAACATCCAGTGAGCGACGGTCCGGTGAACAGAACGCCTTTATTGGTGAGAGAGGTCGGCGGAGAATGGCCAGACTTGTTCTAGTTGACAGAAGGGCAATGGTACAGTTGTGGTGTGCAGGAAAGCTTCTCAGAATGCACAGCACGTCTGACATCATGTGGATTGGCTACAGCTGAAGACTGGAAAAGTGGAGCCTGGTCTGATGAATCTCAGTTTAGTTTATTCAGCCTTATTGCCATTACACCAGTACAAGGTTGCACAGTATGACGAAACACCAACAGGCTACTTCCCCAGTGCAGTGATGACGTGCAAAGACAAAAAGACATGACAAGACAACATGTGCTTCAAATGAGGTGCAAACATGTTCAGTGTGCGATATGTTGGGGTAGCCAGGTGTGTAAATTAGAAGGTGTTCGTAAACAGCAGATGTGTATTCAGCACAGGTAGTGAGAATAGCAGCTTAGGTCTTAGGTAAACGGCTTAAACAGCCGTACAGCTTACAGTAGAGGTGTTTAAGTATAGGGAATATGCAGCTCAGATGTTTGAGAATAGAGATCCCAGGTAAAGTGCAAGTGCGCAAAGTCCCATGAGCTCGTGGAGCTGAGGGTGTAGTTTACTGGGTTGATCAGGGCTAGATCAGTACAGTCTGTAGTGTCGTGGTCATGTTCTGGTAGGTGCTGCCGGTGTGATCAGGGCTAGATCAGTACAGTCTGTAGTGTCGTGGTCATGTTCTGGTAGGTGCTGCCGGTGTGATCAGGGCTAGATCAATACAGTCTATAGTGTTGTAGTCATGTTCTGGTAGGTGCTGCCGGTGTGATCAGGGCTAGATCAATACAGTCTATAGTGCTGTAGTCATGTTCTGGTAGGTGCTGCCGGTGTGATCAGGGCTAGATCAGTACAGTCTGTAGTGTCGTGGTCATGTTCTGGTAGGTGCTGCCGGTGTGATCAGGGCTAGATCAATACAGTCTATAGTGCTGTAGTCATGTTCTGGTAGGTGCTGCCGGTGTGATCAGGGCTAGATCAGTAACAGTCTATAGTGCTGTAGTCATGTTCTGGTAGGTGCTGCCGGTGTGATCAGGGCTAGATCAGTACAGTCTGTAGTGTCGTAGTCATGTTCTGGTAGGTGCTGCCGGTGTGATCAGGGCTAGATCAGTACAGTCTGTAGTGTTGAAGTCAGGTTCTGGTAGGTGCTGCCGGTGTGATCAGGGCTAGATCAGTAACAGTCTATAGTGCTGTAGTCATGTTCTGGTAGATGCTGCCCGTGTGATCAGGGCTAGATCAGTACAGTCTATAGCGTCGTAGTCATGTTCTGGTAAGTGCTGCCGGTTTGATCAGGGCTAGATCAGTAACAGTCTGTAGTGTTGTAGTCAGGTTCTGGTAGTGTGACGGCTCTTGGGTCAAACCTGTTGGTAAACCTGCCGGTCCTGGCTCGGATGTTGAACTGAAAATTCACTCACTTTGAATGAAGCGGCACACGTGGTGAGGCAACTCGGAGGTGCACGGCCAAGCAGGGGTCAGAAACGCTTGGCCATGCATGGGTCATTTTTGGCGCACTTGCAGTGCATCAAATCAGTCCTTTCCAAACTGTTGTTTTTAGTGAAGGTATGGACACCGGCACCGGTGCACGCATGCCACACCGCCATATTGTTTCTAGGTGTAAATAATGGCTAATTAACAGCCTTGCTTTTCCTTCGCGACAAACAGCACAACAGGACCTAAAGCCAAAGACAGAGTCCCACAGTACTAGCTTAGTTTAGTGTAATGAACTGAAGACGCTGGTTGCTGGCGTAGTTTGCAGGTGACCGAATGCCTTTCAGTCATAACGATCAGTATAACCAGAACACTTTGTTCTCTGGGAATCTGGGTTAACAAGATCCTGGCACCTTGGCATATGCCGTCACATTAGATAAACAGGTATCAGTCTAGTCTTCTTTAGCTCACTAACAGAGAGCTGTCAGTAAAAGTAGTAAACTTGATGCCAGGTGTGATAAATGATGGTGAATCAACTTTCACCAGCAAAGAAATCATGCAGCGATGGCGGTAACAAGCTCCACACCGGCATCACATAACAGCGCTATTGGTGATACGGTTATTGTAACAGTACCTCTTTCCGCATGGCAGAGGTTGGAAAAGGGGATGGCTGGACTGTGTGGGGTCAGGGGCGAGATGTTAATGGCTGTTCTCAGACATCTCCTCCGATATGGGTGGTAGGGCAGCTGCGATGATGTGCTGGGCCGTTTTTACCACCCTCCTCAGGGCCTTGAGTTCGGAAGCAGTGGTGCCGCCATACCAGGCCGTGATGCAGCTTGTCAGGATGCCCTCCACAGTGGATCTGTAGAAGCTGCAGAGGACCTGCTATGGCACGTTGACTGTATTCACCACCAGGACGTGGAGGCGTTGTTGGGCTTTTATGACAGTGCGTGATGTGTTACGTGACCAAGCGAGATCCTTGGCAAAGTGGACATTGAGGAACTTACAGCTGCACAGCCTTTCTGCTGTTGTGCCCCTGATGCTCAGTGGTGTGTGCATTCTGCATCTCCTCCTGAAGTCAACAGTCAGCTCTTTGGTTTGGCTAACATTGAGGGAGAGGTTGTTGGCGGCACACCACTCTGTGAGGAGCTTGACTTCCTCTCTATACGCTCCTTCATCATTGCTGGTGATGTTGCCATTTACTGTTGTATCGTCGGCAAACGGGATGATGTTGTTGGAACAGTGTTTTGGGGATGCAGTCATAGGTGTACAATGGGAACATGGGTGGAAGGACAGACTTGAGGGCTGAGTGTGGGGGAGGGCGTGGTGTGTTCACCCATCATAACTCAGTGTGGGCCGCAGGTCCATACTCCAGCTGCACCACGTGTGACGTATTCCAAGTGTGTCTAGCCTGGAAACGAGTCTGGAGGGAATGATGGTATAGAAGGCTGTTTGATTATCTCTGCTGACCATGTTCGTCCCTTCATGGCCACAATTTAGCATCTTCTAACGGCCACCTCCACCATGATGATGCACCAGTTAGCGAAGCAAAAGTCGTCTCCGACTGGTGTTCCTCAGACGACTTCCCAGTCACCGGATCTGAATACAATAGTACACTTTAGGGATGTGGGAGAACGGGAGATTCAAGTGCTCTGCAGGAAAAATCTGCAGGAATTCCGTGATGCCATCATGCCAGTATGGACCAGAATCTCAAAAGAGTCTGTCCCCACATCTTTTGGAATCCATACCACCAAGAATTGGGACTGTTTTGAGAGAAAAGGGCTATGGATTTCTGTCTTGAATCATACTTCATTTCTCAATAAGTCACACAAAAAGGTATTTAGAGTGAGTTATCAGGATCGGTAAAGCCTTTTCTCGCCTGCTGAGACTCATAAGCTCAGCTGAAGTGCAGTTGAGGTACGTCTCTGATTCATTCTGACAGACTAAAGCACTCCGTGGCTGTTTTGTGTGACGCTCTACATTCAGCCACATTGTTTGTTGTGAGCTCCGATGAGGTTGCCCTGTCTGCTGTTCATGAAAGCACGTTAGAACGTCTCGATTTCCACCGTCTTTTCACTGTGCGACTGGAGTCAGACACGCACAGGAAGAGGCCTCCTTGACATCTTTTGATGATGATGATGATGAGGCTGATTAATGTTTTGTGATTGGGCAGCATTGAAACGGACTGATAGAACTGTGACAGGAGTGATGGGACAGAAAGAGTCAGACTGTGACTACAATGGATGCCTACTCTGTATTAGCATTGTGCTGTACAGTGGGAAACAGTGTGGTTGCTAAATACCAGTAATGACACTACCTCAGCATCGTCATCCTGCATCCGCACTCAGCCATTATACCAATTGCTCGTATAGGCCTGAAATTTGTTCCTTATTGATTGATGCATTTGTTTTGACCGGTTGAGGGCAAACATAGTATGAACGTTGTGTGGCAATGTCATACTTCTGGGTTCTCCTTCCATCTCCGACTCTCTAGACCACAGTCCCCACAATCCACCACGTCATGACATCTTCATCACGTGTCCGCAAAGCACCAGTCCTGAACCATTCCTTTTCCCGGGCTCCTGAATGCTAATCATCCTCACCTGTTTGTGACCCATCGGCTTGTATATCTTCTCCTTCTCAGCCCTTTGTGAGGTATTGTGCACTGAGTGCTCTCTCCTGTCGTTTTCTGTTTGTATTCCGGTTTTCCATCTGTTTTGTACTTGGGATTTCATCCCTGGTTTTCCCTCTAACCTGGTTGCCTGATAGTTTGCGTGTTTTGGTTTTTTTCGATTCTGTCTTTCGGTTCTTTATGTTTAGTAGAATTAAATGGGACTCTTATTGTGAAAGTATTGGCGTTCCTCCTGAACGTGAGTGGAGTTATTGTGAGTGTTGGGAAAGTTTATCTGTGTTCTTAATCCATAGGGTTTAATATGATGTCGGCCCGCCCTTTGCAGCTATAACAGCTTCAACTCTTCCGGGAAGGCTTTCCACAAGGTTTAGGAATGTGCTTATGGGAATTGTTGACCATTTCTTCCAGAATCACATTTGTGAGGTCAGATACTGATGTTGGACGAGAAGGCCTGGCTCGCAGTCTCCACTCTAATTCATCCCAAAGGTGTTCTGTCGGGTTGAGGTCAGGACTCTGTGCGGGCCAGTCCAGTTCCTCCACACCAAACTCGCTCATCCATGTCTTTATGGACCTTGCTTTGTGCACTGGTGTGCAGTCATGTTGGAACAGGAAGGGACCGTCCCCAAACTGTTCTCACAAAGTTGGGAGCATGGAGTTGTCCAGAATCTCTTGGTCTGCTGAAGCATTAAGAGTTCCTTTCACTGGGCCCAACTCCTGAACAACCCCACACCATAATCCCCCCTCCACCAAACTTTACACTCGGCACAATGCAGTCAGACAAGTACTGTTCTCCTGGCAACCGCCAAACCCAGACACGTCCATCGGATTGCCAGACGGAGAAGCGTGATTGGTCACTCCAGAGAACACATCTCCACTGCTCTAGAGTCCAGGTGGCAGCGCTTTACACCACTGCATTCGCCACTTTGCATTGTACTTGGTGATGTGAGGCTTGGATGCAGCTGCTCGGCCATGGAAACCCATTTCATGAAGCTCTCTACACACTGTTCTTAGGCTAATCTGAAGGCCACATGAAGTTTGGAGGTCTGTAGTGATGGACTCTGCAGAAAGTTGGCGACCTCTGTGCACCATGTGCCTCAGCATCCACTGACCCCGCTCTGTCATTGTACGTGGTCTACCACTTCATGGCTGAGTTGCTGTCATTCCCAATGACTCCAATTTGTTATAATCCCACTGACAGTCGACTGTGGAATATTTAGTAGGGTGGAAATTTCACGACTGGACTTGCAGAGGTGGCATCCTATCACGGTACCACGCTGGAATTCACTGAGCTCCTGAGAGCGACCCATTCTCTCACTAATGTCTGTAGGAACAGTCGGCATGCCAGTCTGCATATATAAATATGTATATGTATATAAACTAGTTAAATTAGGTAGAGTTGGTCTCAGTATTGCTGCTCTGCACTGGGGGATACTCAGGGTCAGAGAGGGTGACATGCATCCCTATTAAAGGGTCTCTCTAATCTAGGGGGGGTGTATATTCCTATAGATTTGCCCCTAGGGTAACTGTTTTAATATCCTATTGTTCAGAGTGGCACATTTTGGCCTTTGATGGAGGAAACAGGCTCGACTTTATATTTCAAGCAGTCACACACTGATATAATATCTATTTGTTTCATTAAGCAGCGAAGCTCGTTAAACACAAGGCTTAAAGTTTACACAGTTGGATGACAAATTGAATTCACGTTTCTCAGTAGCTTGATGAGCTCATTACTTCCGATGCTGCACACGGTCTGTGGACTAATGACCTGATCCAGTCATTCCTTGGCTTTCTGTGTGAGACAAAAAAGTAGCCGACCCGCGTTAACAGCTAATGTGGCTTTGCTGTGTGAGCACGGTTTTCAGGTCAGATGTTGCCCGTGCCCATTATTGGGCGACCTGCCAACACTTTGAAGAATCCCAACCATCATTTTGTGCATCGGCCCAGTGTAAAATTACTCCCTCAACCTAGCGGTCAGTATTTAATCATCCGAGGGTAATTCCACCGACTCAGATTTCTTTATAGTCTGGGTAGTACGTTTCAAACCACTGGTGAACCTACACGTGTCTTCTGAGTGTGTATATGGAATGTTCATGTGGAATGATGGTTTCTTCAGGGACCTGGAACACCTGGCTTGTACCTGTCAAAGGTTTAAGCCCGAAACATTTAAGAGCTGAATATATAGCTATATATTTGCGCATATATATATATAGCACCCAGAAGGAACCAACCGACAGGAATGAATTTTGATGGGTAGGTTTGACATTGTGCAACATACTAATGATTCAAGTTCCACACTCGGCCGCACATGGACAAGCTTTAAGGACAAGGTCGTCCTGTTGGGCATCGTAGGGCTTCGGGAAGTGAGGTGGTCTTATCGACATACTGCAAACTCGTCACTGATGATGACCCGCTGCCATTCTGAGTCACTCCATGACAGTCTGGCACGACACCGTAGCAGTCTTTGGTGACGCTGACATAGTGTTAAGGGCAGTCATCGTAGTGGTCTGTGTGCATGTCGTCCTACGTCATGCAGCCGTCTGCCAATGGTGCTGGCACTGACAGGATGACTCATTGATGTCAAACCTCCCCACCAAGCTTCATTCCTGTTGATGAGTCAAATAATAAATAAGCTCACCGGACAAAAAACGAGTCGCCATGCGTGTTTAAGGTGGTAGTGACTTCAGGCTCCTGCAGATGGTGCTGCACAAGGATGATGGGGCTATAAATACCTGCGGGGTGTGAGTGACGGGAGGTGGACAGTGCAGTGAATGTCTCGTTCCATGTGTGGAAAATGGCTCCAAAGCAGATGTTAATGATTGGCTGACTGCATTTGGGTGTGCCAGAAACCATAGTGTGAAGGAAGTAGCTGAATCTGCAGGTGTATGGAAGCATATGGTGGCTAAAATCCCAGTCTGCAGGGAATTCTCCTCAGAATTGTGCCAGGGAAGGCATCCACCAAATCTGGCCCAACTGCCCAATTCTTGGAATGGAAGAGTGTCTGAACATTGATGTGGCCTACATCCAGAAACTTGTCCAGTACATGCCAAATCCAGTCACAGCTGTTACTGGTGCTGGTGGAGGTATAACACGCTATGAGGTTTGTTTCATATATATGTATATATGTATGTATGTTTGGGACACTACTAATGAAGTATATGCTAACATGTATACGCCTCTGTGATGTTTTGTTGTCTCGGGTAGTTTCTGTTTGGTCTGTAGTGGTGGTACAGCTTCTGTCAGGTTGGCACGGGTTCTATTGTTCCTGCGTTTAGTTGTCGAAACAGCGCGTACACGGGTACACATGCTTTGTTCGGAAGGTGTATTTGCATGTTTCACAGTGTGTGCAGGAAAGGTGCTGGAGCTGTTTCCGGGAGAGCCAGAGCTTGGCATTGACCAAACTGCAGCTGTCGCGTTTGGGAGTTTGGAGCCGGTATTGATTCATAGGGAATTTGATTGTGGAGGGGGGTTGGGGGGGGGTTTGGCTTGGCAGATTTGCCTGGCGAGCATGCACACTGCAGCATGCACGAGGGATAATGAGCAGCGTTTGCGCATGCCTGTGTGCGTGTGTTGTCTGCATGCGAGACATAATGCTGGACTGTCTCTGCAGTGTGCTGAGTCCCCTGAGCACACGGGAGCCCGTCTGAGAGATAAGGTGAGGGTGGGAATGAGAGGACGTCTGGCTGGGTTAGTTCTTTGTTTTGAGTTTGTGTTCACATGTGGAGATGATTAGCCAGTAACAGCTGGTGTGTCCTCAAAAAAACAGCAAATCATAAATATAGGATGCGCAGATGTGGACAGGTGAACGTTGGAGCGGTCGGTAGGTCTATTCAGAATTTCCAGTGCCATTTCAAGCCTGTGTTGTATTTGACTGAGCCTCGTTCAGCCTTGCAGTCATGCCATCAAGGGTCTCAGCTGTGCTGGGGGCAGTTCCACCAAATATCAACATTTCTGCATAATTTTGTTGTTTTGAGATGTAAGCAGAGTGGTTAGGCATGAAATGGTTGATTGTAGAGACTCAGATGTTCTTTACAGTGGTGGTGGTGATGGGAACCACGGGGCTCCATGTCTACAACACACATATAGACACTTTAGTTACTATCTAAACCACCAGCGAACCTACACATTAGTTTTTATATGGAACTTTGATGCCAGTAAAAATCTTCTCTTGTCCTGCGTGTCCCACCATGAATATATATATCCACGGTTATGGACATTCAGCGAGCAGTGATGTCCTCCATGAGTCATCCTGTTAGTGCCAGCACCATTGGCAGACGGCTTCACCACGCAGGACTACATGCACGCAGACCGTTATGACGACTGTCCTT
>CM067476.1:38324635-38337577 GCA_034552555.1 Semaprochilodus insignis
GTGACGAATTCCAGCGGGACGAATTCTAGCGGGACGAATTCCAGCGGGACGAATTCCAACAGGACGAATTCCAGTGGGACGAATTCTAGCAGGACAAATTCTAGCGTGACTAATTCTAGCAGGACGAATTCTAGCGGGACGAAATCCAGCGGGACAAATTCTAGCAGGACGAATTCTGTACCTTGGTGTACTTTGAGTGAAATACAGCTTATAAGGGTTATTTGAAGCTTTCAGGGTTGTTTAATGTCTGCGGTTTCGTTTTGGCTGTTCCGTATTTTCGTATACCTTTTTCACTAAAAGCCTCTGCGCAGATATTAATCTTGCCTGCAGTTGTGGGAGATCGTGTGCTAAAGCCAGACATACCGAGGTCTTTATCTGATCCACGTTCGAAGATACTCGATATTGAATTCTGTATTAATATGCTCAGACATCCTTCTCAAGCAAACCACGCTGCTTGATCAATCCAGATAGATCAGAATGTTCAAAAAACCCCATTTCAATACAGTCTCGTGCAAATGTCTTGGCACCCCAGGCCATATTGACTTCTGCATGTTTTAACACACAGTTACTGTTCATTTGCAGTATTTAGCACACTGGGGGAAACACGTGATCCTGGTTTATGAATAAGTTAACGTGTTGCCGGTATGCTGCTTACTCTTAGCGGCATGGTAAATCAGGCAGTATGTGCAAAAGTTATGGCACACTTTGTTATGTTTAATATGTTAAACCTGGCAAATACATAGAAATTGAGCACTAAAATGAACTCTGTGGTGGGAAGGATACTGGTGGTCTTGGTGAAGCCCACTGATTCACCCTTTAGCTTGCCAATTATGATATCTCAACAGATGAGGTCATTACTAAAGGCTGTTGACTCTAACCAGGGGTGTCCAGATGTGTGCATATGCGTTGGGTGCTGAAATGAGCCGGTTTACGGTGGTGTCTTTTGTGGGTCATTCAATCCATATCGTTTTTGTTTTTTACGAGGAGGGGTGGTCCGGTCTGCATGAGGGAAGGCACACTGATGCCACGTAACACGCAGATGGTTAAACACACTGTTAATATTAATTTATGAATGAGCAAACCTTTAACTGTCTTTTATGAATCTAACCCTATGACCCCCTGACCCTGTTTTACGCTACTGAGATCAGTACCACAGTGAGTCTTATACCCGATCATGCCCTGATGTCCCCCCCAGCGGGGTTTCTACTGGAAGCATCCACACATTTTAAATGAATCCAAAAGACAATGTGAATGAATTAGTGGTTCACTGAGGGCTTCATCAGCTACTGCTCTGTGCAGATTCCTGGAGAGGACATGACGAGCTTACACAGTCCAGCTTGAGAGAGGAGCCGCTCGCTGCTTGTATGGAGGAATTTGAACTCTAATTATCTGTCACTGTACCACAGTTAGGTCTCTGAAGTCTTGCAGATGGTTTTTATGTTCACCGTGGTTCAGGACCAACTGTGTATGAGCCGCAGTGCTTGCTAATGTAAGCACTAGGAAGACTATTGCGGTTGCAAGAGAGAGTGCTGCAGTATAGACTCAGCGTGTTTACGGTAGGCGTGAACGAGGGTCTGAGTATCTCACACGAGATGCCGCTGATGGCCAGCCAACAAACTGGGCCCTCACCGACGACTGGTCTGGTATCTGACATCACCTGCTTCACTAGGTTCTGGAGACAATAGGCTGCTGTTATATTAATGGCACTGTGCGTATTAGTACCACATTGAAATCTACTGTTTTAGGGGGCTTACATAAGAGTCATATTATTTTTAAAATCTGGCTTTATTATATTTTAAATATTTTGATATATTTCTCTCTAAAACTCTAGAAATCTGTGGTGTTGAACTCTTCTGTATAACTACACTGGAGAAACTCTCCTAAAGATTACTGGAGAGAGGTACATAAAGTCCTACAAGCCATTTTTCAGTGTGAAATACCCCTAAAGAGCAAGTATATTTTGGATTTATCCCCAGGAATGGTTAAAAAAAAGATAAATATTTAATGAATATTCAGCTGGTAGCTGCTAAAAAAGCCCTTACTAGGAAATGGCTATCACAGGAGAGCCCAACTTCAAGTGGATGGGTGGATATCTACGAAATGGAGATCATCACGGCATTTGTTAACTTTAAATTGCAACATTTTGACTCATATTGGGAAAAATGGATTAACTATGTAATGCCCCGTAGACCTGATTTTATTTTTACAAATTGAGGCTTTATGTCGAGACTAGATCGCTCCCTGTTTGTACATAGTTTTGATGTGTTTGTTGTTATTTTTTATTTATTTATTCATTTTTTTGCTCTTTCTTTACCTCGTTTTCTTATATACTAACAGTATCTGAGATATATATGTGTGGTTGGTGTACTTCAGCAGATAACACCGCTACCCGCCAGTGAGCTACCACCCCATGTGGGAGACCGGGGTTTGATTCCTGGTCTGGGTGGCTGTGTTGTGCTACACCAATAAGAGTTCTTGGGCAACACTCCTAACACTACATTGGCCTACCTGTAATATGAATAACCTTGGAAGTCGCTCTGGATAAGAACGTCAGCTAAATACCATAAATGAGATATATCCTTTTGTGATATGTACTGGTGCATGCTGAATGCCAATTAAAAAAAAAAAAAGAAACTCTCCTAGACTGGGAAGGGTAGAGTTGAAGTCCAACCCAGCCAACAATGATGTCCCAATGAAATCGTCACAAATCTTCCCAATATTTGTAATAATTATCTTCCGCCTGGTAACCGCTGGGATAGACTCCAGCGTGCCGCGTGACCCAGAAGGATAAGCAGCTGTGAGGATGAATGAATGAATGTATACCTAAAAAACCGAACTCTGAACTCTGAACTGCCTGCAGGTTAAGAAGCTCCAGGCCATTCTGAAGCCCATGATGCTGAGGAGGCTCAAGGACGATGTGGAGAAGAATCTGGCACCCAAAGAAGAGACCATTATTGAGGTGGAGCTCACCAACATCCAGAAGAAATATTACCGGGCCATCTTGGAGAAAAACTTCACCTTTCTGGCCAAAGGAGCCAACCAGCACAACATGCCCAACCTCATCAACACCATGATGGAGCTGCGCAAGTGCTGCAACCACCCATACCTCATCACGGGTGAATATACACACTCGCACGCTGCGCCAGTCAGGCATGCATATACACATAAATCCATACACCTGACTGATATAACGTTGTGCTGGTTGCATAAATCAGTACTGCGGGTTTATCGGTATCAATGAAAGTCCTCCCAGAACAGCACCGGTATATAGTGGGTTGACATGAGGAAACCCTTCACTCATTAATGAATTTAGTGGTTTTGTGATTATACAGTGATGTCCAAAAGTCAGAGACAGTCCTCTCAGTTTCATTTCCAGTCAGACTGTCCACTACGCAGCGGTTATTCAGTTTTCAAAGTGAGGGAAATAAGCAGGAACCTCATGTTCAACAGAAAGTCTCATATGAGCCTCAATAATTACATATAATCAAATATAATATGAGTTTAATTGGTATTTAATTTATTCACGATTTACATTTATTCCTTCCCATCTTAAACCCCTTTGAGACACAGTGTGTCCTACCAACAGGTGGTCTCAAAGGAGTCGCTGGCACCATGTTCCCCTTCAGAGTAACACTAACATTCACACAAACTACCCAAACTACATATATGGCTAGCTAGTTAACATTAGAGCCCATTAGAGGTAACTGTTTTCTTCATTGCTGTAAGAATTGTAACTATCCACACTATATGTGTGTGTGTGTGTGTGTGTGTGTGTGTGTGTATACATACAGTGCTGCGAAAAAGTATTGGCCCCCTTACAGATTTCTTTTGTTTTGCACATTCAGATTATTAAATACCGGAGTAAATACAAAATGCAGTTTTTCAAGGATGATTTCATTTATTAAGGGGAAAAAAAGCTATACAAACCAACCTGGCCCTGTGGGGAAAAAGTATTTGCCCGCTAAACGTAATAACTGGTGGTGCCACAATTGGCGGCAACATCTGCAATTAAGCATTTGTGATAACTGGCGATGAGGAATCTGTAAGGGGGCAAAAACGTTGGCGATAAATGGCGGAACAAAACCTCATCACCATTATTGGGAATTTTCAGTTCACCTTTATATTGTGTGCAAACTTCACCATGACCAAAGACCAAAAGAATTAGCCCCAAATCATTTGGGGGTGAAAACGTCTGGTTACCTTTACTTACATTAAAGTAAAGTTTTCCCTTCGCCTGTAAAGTTATCATTTTGGAGATACGAGGTTTACTCTGACAGTGCAATCCTTTTGGCCGTTTGTGCTGGATGGTGAAATAACTAAATGTTTAATTTAATTTAAAAAGAAAGACTGATCTGATGAAAGAGCCATGTAAAGATAAGAAAGCTGAAATGCATTTATTATGTCCCGCCATGGATCTTATGAAAACAGGTTTTAACTTTTAACTGGTGCTATAAGACCATTAGAGGGCAGCACTGAGCACTGTTTGTTTATTTGAGCTCAAAGGTTTTCTGTTGGCACTGCTAATCATCAGCAGCTAAGAAGCAAGATAGCCAATGAGCCAATTTACAGATAATCTGAATGATAGTATATTAACCAGTTTAGCTACTTTGGGTTTGCACCTATTGCAGTGAACAAAGAAAGCAATTAAATAGCTTGTTTCATTTATTTATATGGCAATTAATCTTTAGCTAAAAGTTCTGCTGTAGAGTTTCTGCTGTTTGTTTTGAGTTTTGAGTGGTGACGGATTATCACATTAAATGGTTTTGGCCGATATTATCATCTTATAGTCATTTTTAGCTTTGTGACATTAATATAGGATGCAGAGCTTTCACATCAGTCAGCCCTAACAAACATCCACAAACACATTCCTGCATTCATGTCCATCTTGCTTCTCTCAGGCGCTGAGGAGAAGATTCTGGAGAGCTTCAGGAAAACCCACAATCCCGACGCCCCAGATTTCCAGCTCCAGGCCATGATCCAAGCTGCCGGGAAACTGGTGCTGATCGACAAGCTGCTGCCCAAACTGATCGCCGGAGGACACAAGGTGCTGATATTCTCCCAGATGGTGCGGTGCTTAGACATATTAGAGGACTACCTCATTCAGAGGAGGTGAGGATCTACTTTACGTTTTTGCAGGTTCTGTACTGTGCAGACGTCAGAGACCACCCTTCGTGTAAGGTGATTTCCAGTCAGAAGGATCATAAAGTTCAGTCTGCAGCCACACCTCCAAAGTTCAGTCGTAGAAGTTGGTTTTATCTCTCAAAAGCTGCAAGAGCTGTTTATCTGATGGGGACTGAAGAGTAGATCAGTTTTGGAGAAGCTTGTAGGCGAGAGAGAATAGATATGTTTGGATGTTAGATTTGAATGTTGTAAGAGAATTAAGACTGTCGAACTTGCGGAGCGAGAGAGTTCCGGAGGTGAGGAGAGATCTAGAGAATGTAAGATCACCGATCACCGCTGTGGAGGTTTGATGATGGAATAGCGAGTAGCCCAGCTGAAGAAGACCTGAGGGTGGGAGTTGGTTTGTAAGGAATCAGAAGATGAGATAGATCAGTTAGCAAGCAAGAAAGCCTGTAAACCAATATGGCTGCTTTAGGCTTGCACTTTAATAGCTTCAAGAAGGCGATTCAATCGTTAATTGGTGTTGTGGTCCACGCCTTTATCTCCAGTTACAAGCCAGAAAACTGCAGAGTGCAAAGAAAGTTCATCTGCTTTTAGCACAAACTTCATCATTCACACAGCAAACGAGGCGAACTGCATGTAATATCTGATAAACCTTATTATGCAAATGATAAGTTCAATTTGGCTTGGACTGGACAAGTTTCTGGATGTAGGCCACATCAATGTTCAGACACTCTTACATCAAAGAATTGTGCAGTTGGTCCAGATTTGGTGGATGCCTTCCCTGGCACAATTCCGAGGAGAATTCCCCATAGACTGGGATTTTAGCCACTGCTGGTAGACCCGTATGACCGTACGCTTCCATACACCTGCAGATTCAGCTGCTTCCTTCACACTATAGTCTTTGACACGCCCAAATGCAGTCACTCCTTTTAGCCAATCATTAACATCTGCTCTGGAGCCATTTTCAGGTAGATCAGAAGGAGCAGGGTTGATAAGGGATTTGCAAGTGAGGAAACACTGGAGCTTTCTGGAGAACGGGTGGGATGTGATGATGTGACCGGGCACGAGTAAGAAAAGCGGCCAGGAGAGTACTGGACTATCTGGAGCTTATGGCGAGAGAAGGAGCTAATGCTGGACACAAGAGAGTAACCTAGGTGGCTGGAGATGAAGGCGTAGACCAAAACCCCAGTTGACAATTGAATTCCTTCAATTGTTAAATTCCTGCAGCTAATAAAGTGCAAGAATGAAGCGGCCATATTGGCTCATTAGCTTTGTTGCTTACTAGCTGTTTACTTAGTTTGCTTAATCTCTGACAGTAAGGGGAGCAGACATAGGCTGGAGGTTGGGGAACTAACCGGTTCAATCCCCTAAACTAACAGGTCTAGACTGAAGTGTCCTTGAGCAAGGCAACCAGCCTCCTACTGCTGCCCGGGAGCCGTTGATAGGACTGCCCAACTCTCTAGGCAAGTGTGCCCCCTTGTGTGTGGGAGGGTCTTTCACGTCACAGATGGGGTAAATGCTAGTGGTTCTAAATTTTAGCTGTACTGTCAAATTGATAGACTAGAGTGTTGTAGACGCTCACACAAAGGGAAAAATACAGGCAAAAATGCCAGACATAATGTTAAGATACACAGATGCATAGCTACCAAATGAACAGGCACTGCTTGCACTGTCTGCTAGACACAGTAGAGAGAAGTTAGAGCCATTATGTGCTTTCTTTATTTGCATGCATTTGCCTCAATCCAGCACACCCAGTTCACGTTTTGCTGGACGCAGCATAATATGACGGTGAACTCCTATGGGCTGTGGAAAATAACTGCAGTCAGCCTAGATAATTGGGATCAGGTGATTATATGACTGCGACGGACCAGCTTAGTAAACTCCTGTTTTGTTTAGCTTATTTTCCTTTGACTCCTCCTTCCTCTGAAATGTCTGCAGAAGCATCTCCTCAACGCGAGTAACTTGTACTTAACGGCCATTTTGACCAGAGTATGTGAGCGAAGTGGAACAGCAGCTGGCTCCAATTGTTCAGCAATTACTCCGCTCCAACTCCGCTCCGGGGTTTTAATTCCATGCCCCTTGCTCACATGTTAGAGAAAACCCGCTCCGTGCCCGCTCCATATGATTCATTATCCTTATGATGTTTGTTTTATGTCTTGAACATATGGACGACACTCAACACACTTCATTTCTTCAGTTATATCAATGAAGGACGTTAACTAACGAAAAACGAGTTAAACATTCTATGCTGTTTTCAGTTAGTATAGACTTAAAGACGGTCCAGTGACGAGCCAGACAGCTGCAAAGTGCATCTGCGTTTAGCATGAACTTCATCATTCACACATCAAAATGAGACTAACTGTAATATCTGGTACACCTTATTATGCAAATCATAAGCTCAGTCATCTGTGACTGAAACAGACCTAATAGCCTGTAATAGCTGTGATTGGATTTGGCATGGACTGGACAAGTTTCTGGATGTAGGCCATCAATGTTCAGACACTCTTACATCAAAGAATTGGTCAGTTGGTGCAGATTTGGTGGATGCCTTCCCTGGCACAATTCCGAGGAGAATTCCCTGTAGACTGGGATTTTAGCCACTGCTGGTGGACCCGTATGACCGTACGCTTCCATACACCTGCAGATTCAGCTACTTCCTTCACACTATGGTCTTTGACACGCCCAAATGCAGTCACTCCTTTTAGCCAATCATTAACATCTGCTTTGGAGCCATTTTCCACACATGGAACGAGACATTCACTGCACTGTAGCCCCTCTTCCCAATCTGTGGATCCCGTCACTCACACCCCGCAGGTTCACTGATAAGCTGCTTAGTCTCCTGGTTCACACAGGGTGCTGGAGCCTCTCCCAGTGCTCATTGGCCGGGAGGCAGGAAACACCCTGGAGAGGTCGCCAGTCCATCTCAGGGCAAATAAAAAACTAATAAAAAATAAAAGCAATTTATTGTGATTGTAATTCTCTTCTAATAAGCTTGTAGCCATCTCAAAATGATGACTTTTAAAAACAAGTGCAATGCATGCAAAAGGTTCTTTGGGTGTTCTTGGTTCTAACCAGTGGAACCTTGAAGATCCAGATATGAAGTGTAGGTATTTAGATTATATTGAAGATTAGTTCTCTTGTTATGATATACTTCTTGCTTAGCGGTTATGTAGCACTAACCCTGTTCGTGCTCCGACCTCAACGCTCCGGACATGCTCACACCACACTGCTCCACCCCCTCGTCTGAAAGACGGTCTCTGATTTCTGCACAGTACCAGACTTTTACATGTTGCACATAACACATTTATGAACTCTGCTGAACTGTGTTGTTCAGATACACTTATGAGCGCATCGATGGGAGGGTCCGAGGGAATCTGCGTCAAGCGGCCATCGATCGGTTCTGTAAGGTGGACTCTGACCGATTTGTCTTCCTACTGTGCACGCGAGCCGGCGGGCTGGGCATCAACCTCACCGCTGCAGATACCTGCATCATATTCGACTCGGACTGGAACCCACAGAACGACCTGCAGGTTTCTCACTTAATGTCTCTTAACACGCTCCCAGAGAAGAAGGCAAACAGGAGACACGGACAGGCTAGAGCCATTCGAGCTCTGTAGGGGTTTGTCGTTTTTGAAATGCACAAGATGTTTTCTGTTCTTAGTTGTAGGCCCAAGGTCAGTGCTGGCGCTTCCCTTACCACTCTGCAGAGAGAGACAGAGAGAGACAGAGAGAGACAGAGAGAGAGAGAGAGACACACACACACCCACGAAGACATAACAAGGATGGAGGCAGGGAGAGAGGGAATGCACCGTCACAGCATGCCACAGCAAGTGATAGTGGAAGATAGAAAAACAGAGTTGTATACATGGTACACAACCTTTCAAGAGCTTGGAATCACTGTTTTCAGTAATCTAAGGCCAGTTTGATCGCTCAGGTAAACGTTGAAAGCAGCCAAGACTCAAAAGGGGAAGCCATCCTCGACACCGGATAGCAAAACGATAACACAACAAGAGCAATATGGACAAAAAATAAAAAGAAAGTGGCAATTACTGTACAGTAGTGAACACAGGATAAAGAAAAATGAGCCTGTCATTGGGCAGAACTCTTTCAGTGTTAGGGGGTGTACAATTCTGGGTTCATTTACTTGGAAGTTCTTAATAGAGAAGCCACTGAGTTAACCACGCCTACCAGCACAAAGTGACGGTACTGCCTGTAAGGTAAAGGCTTTCTTGTTAAATCTGGCCTCGGAGCTGGAAAGACCCTAATACAGGGCTGCACAACTCCCGTCCTGGAGGGCCGGCGTCCAGCATAGTTTCCCTGCCCAGACATACCCGCTAAACCTGGTGATTATCAGATGAGTTGAATCATCAGGTGTGTTTGAGCAGAAAAGCCACCAAACAGGACCGGAGTTGTGCACGCCTGGAGACGTGGCTAGAGACGCAGACCGAGTTGCAGTCCGATACCATACTGTATTGCTTTAAAACGAGGGTGTAAATGAGCAAGTATAGTTTCAATCATTAAATCAAGATTAGCTGATTTAAATGACCTGCATTATCTAGATATGCTGACTACATTAAACACCTTGGCTGGAGGAGCGCTGCAGTATAGAAGAGCAGGTTCTGTTTAGGAACAGCTGTAAAGGAAGTATGTTTCATAGTTTTGATCCTCGGCAGCAGTCTCTGTATCACAGTGACAGCAGGAATCACAACTGAGGCTAACAAGGCTGATGCTTCTGAGAAGCTGAAGTCTTTTTGGTAGTTTGAGCTGAAGTTTAGTGTCTTCTAAAGGCTGTATTGGAAATGGTACACTACTATCCTGCATACTACACACTACAGTAGTTTGTACTGCATACTGTTCACCTGAAATACGGTTAGCCTAGCTGTTAGCCACCCTCGGCTATTTCACTCTAACACTGACCCTCTAAAGCGAGTTCATCTTTTATTAATCTTCAGACCTGTATATTTTAACTTTCTGAGGCTCATTCTGGTGAAAACATACCCCACTACAATCACTACACCCACAGAGCTGCCTGCGTTTTGCTCCCCAGTGTTACCCGCCGCCATTTTCTCTGGCTGAAGCAGGCTGAGAGCTGGTGAGGCCGCGGTGCATGATGGGATACAGTACACCATGTAGATAGCTCCACCTGTATACTAGAAACTCTGACTGGAGTAGAACACCATCCGGGGATCTTCAGTGCACTACAGATTTACAATTTGGTCACATACTACATATTACGTACTACTTTTAGGTAGATTTAGTACGTGAGTAGTATGTAGTATACTGTTTCAAATACAGCCTTTCACTGTGCGATATTAGAAATCTTATTCTCAGGTGACTCACATTGTTTGAAAATGCTCGGTTCATGATGCTATGTGAAGCACAGCTTTTACAGCCAGCTCTGGGTCTGTATAAAATGGTTTCATCTGGATAACACGCTGCACACCGAGTACTGAGCAGCTTGTCTAACCACACAAGGATACGATGGTCTTTCTACAGCCTGTTTGATGAAGACAGTTAAAAAAAATCATTTTATTAATGTTTATTCATATTTATTATATTCAGTCAAACAGGTTAAAGACCCATATATAGACTCGGGTAGGATTTTTTCGCCTTTGATTTGCCCCCATGTCTCCACCTGTATTGGGGAGGTGGTTGTGATTGTGACTGTGTGTGTTCAAAAAGGGGCTAAAATCACACAGCGTGTTCCTGGTGGGAAAATATGAAGGCGGAGTGTTTAAAGTACAATTGGTATCTGTGTGAATAGACCCTGCCTCACTTCCAGCTCATTGGTTTAAGTATAGAAAAAACTTGAGGCACCAAACGCGTCTTGGCCGATTGACTGATTTTGAGATGGGGAAATTGTGCAAATAGGATTTTTTTTTTTTTGTACTTTTATAAGTCTTCTTTTACTTGAACCACCTAATAATTCATATTTATATATTTACATTTACGGCATTTAGCAGAAGCTCTTATCCAGAGCGACTTAGAACCGTGCTTAGTGTTCAGTCTGAGAATGTTTCCTAGCTAGTACAAGAAGGTTAGAATCTAAAACTCGCCTTGAGCTCAGACGCTCCCCGAACAAGGGCCAGTGCTGATACCTAGAGAGAACAATACACAGACGTATATAAAGCATAAGGGCACTACCTGGCAACCCCATGTCAGCGCTCATACCTAGAGACAAGAAAGGTTAAGCTCAGTATAAGTGTCAAAACAAAGCATTTCAATATATACATCACTATACATATAATTAGGGGCTTGGTAATCAGTTGAAGATCTGGATCAGGTGTAGCCTCTTACATTACTCAGGTTTCTTTGTCATCGTTCTTTAACCTCTCAGGCTCAAGCGCGGTGTCACCGGATCGGCCAGAGCAAAGCAGTGAAGGTGTATCGCCTCATCACGCGCAATTCCTACGAGAGGGAGATGTTTGACAAAGCCAGTCTGAAACTAGGACTGGACAAGGCTGTTCTTCAGGACATCAACCGCAAGGGCAGCCTCAATGGGGTCTGTGTTCACCATGTTCCAAGTTATCAAAGGTTGATACAGTGAAATAGTCTGGATCAGTTGGGTAACTGCAGGTCTGCTGTTCTCACCATCACAGGTTCAGCAGTTGTCTAAGATGGAAGTGGAGGATCTCCTGAGGAAGGGCGCGTACGGTGCTCTTATGGACGAGGAAGACGAAGGCTCGAAGTTCTGCGAAGAAGACATCGACCAGATTCTCCAACGCCGCACTCAGACCATCACCATTCAGTCGGAGGGAAAGGGGTCCACGTTTGCGAAGGTAAACACAAGCACGGCGACATCTTGAGGTGTTCCATTGAACACCGGTGTCTCTCAATCCTTAGTGCACCCATGGCACTGCATGGTTTCACCTGAGCCACCTAATGAAGGCCTTGATAATCAGCTGAATAATAATAATAATAATAATAATAATAATAATAATAATAATAATAATAATAATAATAATAATGGTAATACACTTATATAGTGCATGTCATATACCCAGAGACGCTTTACAATTTATGAGAGAGAGGGGGAAAAAAAGAAAGTGAAAGTATTTTGAGAAAAGATCTGTTTTTAACTGGGCCTTAGAGATGGAACGAGAGGGAGAGGAGCAAATAGATGAAGATAAGGAGGTCCAGAAAGTGGGGGCAGCAACACTAAAGGACGTGCCACCCATCCTCTGAACCTAGGAATGGCCAGAAGACCAGAGTCAGAGGACCTTAGCTTATGTGATGGTACATAAGGACGTAACGGAGCACACAGATAAGTGGGTTCAGGTTCATGCTAGGTCATGAAAGGTCAACAGTAGGATTTCTTAGCGGATGTGTTCTGTAACTGGCAGCCAGTGTAGCTGATGAAGGACCGGGTGGTATGTGCAGTTTTCTTGGTGGGTACTAAAACTCACTGCAACAGAGAATTACTACAGTCTAGCCTAGATGCAATGAAATCATGAACCAGGATCTCAGCCTCTTTAGAGGTAAGTCGAGAGTGAAGCCTACCAATACTGCAAATATACAGCTCTGAGAATAAATAAGAGACCACTCCAGTTTCTTCTTAAATCAGCATCTCCCTACAGACCGGCAGAGGGCCAAAACCACTCTCTACTGACCGTGATGAGCGCCACCTCATTCCAATGTCACTTAACCACCGTAAGATGACCTCAAGTGACCTACAGAGAGACTGGCGAGCGGTGGCTGGGGTGAAATGCACAGCGAGCATGGTTCTAAAAACAGGCTTCTGGAGGGTCATTAGTGATTTTCTAAATAAACAGATCTAAATACAATATCTGATCTGGAATTTGGGAGACGTGTTTCCAG
>CM067476.1:38340788-38364194 GCA_034552555.1 Semaprochilodus insignis
AATGGTCTTTGTTGATGAAAGTGATTGTAGCTTAGACTACCTTTTTGATAGCTTGGAAAAACTAAGCTTCTGGTTGCCAAATAGAGAAACCAGTACCAATGTAACGAACCAGTACTCAGGTATTTCAGTTATTCTGGCCAGCCCTAGTAACTGTTTGATCAAGTAAGTGAAAGGTCTTGCTGGATCGCTTATTGACAGCCACCTCCACAAATTCATAACTTGCTCATATTGCAGGTGGACACGGCGTGAGCAAGCTGATTTCTACCGTACCGTTTCCTCCTTCGGGGTGGTGTATGACCCAGACAAGAAGGCCTTTGACTGGAGCCAGTTCCGTGTCTTTGCACGTTTGGAGAGGAAAACGGACGAAAGTTTGGAGAGATATTTCTGGAGCTTTGTCTCCATGTGTCGCACGGCCTGCAGACTGCCACCCAGGAAGGATGAAGGTAGAGACGGATGGGTGAACTGCTAAATGGTCGGGTTTGTTCGCTAGTACGGATGGTTTAAACTCTCGTTCTTTCTCCCGTGCAGGCCCTGTGGACCCCACTATATTTGTGGAGCCCATTACAGAAGAACGAGCTGCCCGAACGTTGTACCGCATTGAGCTCCTGCGAAAGGTCCGTGAGCAGGTCTTGCGTCACCCCCTTCTGGGGGACCGCCTGAAGCTTTGCCGTCCTAGCCTTTACCTGCCTGTTTGGTGGGAGTGTGGCAAACATGACCGGGATCTTCTCATTGGAGTGGCCAAGCATGGCCTCAGCCGCACTGACTTCTACATACTCAACGATTCCAACCTGTCGTTCCTGGAGGCTCATCGCAATTATGTGCACAAAGAAAACTATGGATTCTCCGTATCGGGCCTTCCGCATCAGCACTGCTGCTTGTACGACACCAGTCTGGGACACTGCCATTCCCCTCAGCCTCCAGAATACCACCCTCCGGCTTTACACCCCTCACAAACACAGCACCACATGCATGCCCATGGACCCTCAGAAGCTGCAGTAGCCTCAGAAACTGGGAGCGCCAGGGAAGGCTTCTTGGATTGCCCGCCACTGGATGACTCATTGGAGCTCGGGTCATTACAGCACGAAGGCTTGACCGCGGACTCGCTCCACGGCAAGACCGGCAAAGAGGCCTTCAATGGATTCCCATTTAATTCAGCTTCCGCTGGCCAGAGTATGTTGAATTCCTACGGTGTACAAGGAGAACTAAGTGGGGCGCAAGGAGACATGGCTGACTCCATCGCTGGAAAGCTTCGCAGTGATGTTTTGGTTGGAGAGCAGGGTTCCTCCGAGGAGACGGGTTTAATGGCCCCCTCGGTGGAGTTGAATGAACTTCAGACACCATGGGAAAGCTCAGACCATGCTGAACCATCTGATATCTTCAACGAGGCCGATCCCATCTTGGGCACGCCCGCGTTGGAAACAGGATTCCTGGACCCTTCACAAAATGAAGACGGACAGGAACGGGATGATCCCCTCACAGACTGCTTGAGCATGCCCAGTTCGGACTCGCAGAGCAACCCAGTAGAACCGCTAGCGCCAAGCTTCATGTTGTTCAAGGAGATCGGAGAGGGCTCTGTGGAACAACCGGACTTGGCTGCGAGTCCTCCCGAATACGTTCCCCCACAACCTCTCGCACTTTCAGATGTGAGCATGGACCAAGCGGAGCCGATCAGCGAGGAGCTAGAGGAGAAGCTGAGTGACACGCACAGTGACCCCAGTCCGGAAGGTGCTGCAGAGCAAGTGGAATATCAGTTTGAGAAAGAGGATCCTTGCCAAACTAGCGACAGTCCTTTGACAAAGGAAGACTTGTCTCCTGCGGAACCTTCAATGGAGTCCCTAAAATCAGAGTGCAAGGTCCCGTTTGAGGATTCAAGTGAGGAGCACTTAAAGGATCCTTGTGAAGTGTCCTTGGAAGAGCCTTGTGAGAAACTCCTGATGGAGTCAGGTAAAGTGTCCTTAGACGTACCGTACAATATGCCCTGCAAAGAAGCGCTGGGGGAATCCTTTGAAGGCTCTCCTTCCCAAGACTCCCCTGAGGAACAAATGGAGAAAGAGTCCTCTGAAGAGCCTGGCAAAGAACCCCTAGAACCAATGGCAGAGGACATTCCAGATGACACCACTCTTTCAGCAGAGGAGCCTTTACCTTCGTCGTTTCCTTTGTCTCCTACTCTTTCCACCCCAGCACCGGACAACCACGCGTTCCCAGATCCTGATGTGGTCCCTCACATAAAACAGGAGTTCCTCCTGAGTCCAGGAGGGGCAGAGGTCAAGCCTGAGCCAGACAGCACTACGTTGACCCCTCACCTGGACCAGACTACTGTTCTGGAAGTGAAGGATGAGATAAAGGAAGAGGAAACCAAGAGTCCAGGTGCCAGTCTTTTTCTTTCTTTGTGTTCTGAGGTATAGAACTTTGGCGGTGTGGAAAGTTTTCATTTCATATCGAGTTCCGTACGATACATCAGATTTCTATTGTTATTGCGGTACACACATTGTTGCCACCCAAGTAACATATTTACTCAAAAGAAAGTTAATTCGTTTGTTGATATTCATGTACTGTATTTGTGTTTATTGTCGTCTGTTGTACAGAGAGGTTTATGAGCTTACCAGACAAAAAAATCTGTCACCTGTGACTGAAACGTATCTCATTGCGTGTAATGCCTCCACGAGCACCAATAACAGCTGTGATTGGATTTGGCATGGACTGGACAAGTTTCTGGATGAGAAGTGTGGAAGACCAGAACATGTTTGGGGGAGATGTAGACTGTACAGATGTAGACTGTCAAGATTCTAAATCCCGCTCAATGCAAAAACAGCCATAGTTCTTTTATGGCCATCTTTTTAGTGCTGTCTGCATAATGAATGTCATATTTAATTTTCATTTGCCATTAGAGCAATACTTGTCAATTAACATTAACAAATAGCAGCCAAAATAAACCGAACATAGAGAGTCTGAGAAGTGCAACATGAAAGGAACACTGGCCACAGTTCAGCATTTCTACAGAAGCATTTCAACTAATCATATCAGCTTAACTCAACTGATATTGCTTCTTCCAAGGACAAAACCTTGGAATTGTGGAATTTTCTCCATTGGTCAAGTCATTCCCTGGATTCCTGACTTTCAGCACTTGAACCTTAATTAGTTGGTTTCAAATCAAATGTGTTTAAATACAGAACAGAACAGACGAAACTCAATCCTAACGCAAAGTTAGAGATAATATTTATGCTTCTAACTAATACTAATAAATAACTAATAAATAACTAATAACTAATAAAACTGATGTTTTTTCTGTAACTTCTGTATAAAACTATTAATTTTTCAGTCCTACTTGGGATTGAAATTGCATAGATGTTTTTAATTGATTAAAATGGAGCCAAGGGATTTTAGTTCAATGTAAGGTTTAGCTGCTTTATTTTTTTTATGTATTTTTAATGTTTTATATTAGATTTTTTTGTGTTTTAAAATAAAATTAAATAGCAGCACACTTGGCCAAATATTTTCACAGCTATTAACCACTATAATTGTGGTATACACACTCATGAGCAGCAAAAAGTGCTTGGACCCCGATGATTGCCACTTAGGATGTACACTTGTAGATGGTCGTTTAGCTTTTGGTTGATGGTCCCCACATGTCCTGCATCGTGTATGGACCATTCTACTGAGTTACCTCCACTACTGAAAGACTTAGTAAAGTTTGGGTAGTGTTCTGATGGTTTTGCTAGAGAGTAAATGAAACGTTTAATAACTAATTTTAATGAATTGAAATTATTTCAAGCGTAAGGTCCCTCAAAGCAAAGGGATTTTAGTTTAAAGTCCAAGATCAGTTTAAAGTCCCAAATGTGCTTTAAGCTCAAACTCTGAACCAGTTCAGCAAAAACGATCCACATATTTTGCGAATGTAACCCAGCTGGTCATGTCGCATTATAGCCAAAAATGATCACCACGATAGCTAATATTAGGTCCTATGCAGCTCATGATTGCTCGTATGTTGAACTGTGTATGTGTTCAGCTCTGCTGGGAGATGGTTTTGTTGATGCACCACGGTTTGCTCCACCAGGATGTGAGGTGGCAGACAATCTCCATGATGTGAGAGAGCCCACCATTGCTCAGCTGCTGCAGGAGAAAGCTCTGTACTCGTTCTCTGAGTGGCCTAAGGTATCGTGCATGTTCTGTATTCGATAGTCATCATCGCTTCTCATGATACGTACTGTTGGTTCAAGGTGTCAGCGCTTCACTTCCTTCCCTCTACACAGGACAGAGTAATCATCAACCGCATCGACAGTGTTTGCCATGCCGTCTTAAAGGGGAAATGGCCTTCCTCCAGTCAGCAGTACGAGTCTCCCAGCTCAGTGGCCAACACCTGCACGGCCAACAGCGCCCAGCAGAGAGCAGGGTTTCTGCCTTCCCGTATGCCTCTACCTCAGAGCCTTAACTTCAACATCCCACACTCAGTCCCCCGGATACAAAAGGTAACAACTCACAGCTGTATGTACACCATGTGATGGAAAGTTTCTAGACAGCAGTGTTTCTTGAAGGGTATTAATAGGGCTTGCTGTAGTAACAGTCTACTACCAGGCAAGCTTCACACTAGACCTTGGAACATTGCTATGAGGATTTGATTGTTGGGAGGCTTTATACCTCTTTAGGCCACTCTTTGTGACTTTTGGTCTTGTGGGGCCAGACGTTTAGGTGAGGCCGGTCGTTCTCTGGGTAGAGAGATTTTTGAGCCATTTCTTGCCATTTGGTGTTTTACACACACAGGAATTTGTCTTCCGCATTGAACCCATCCGTGAAGTGAAACACCCACATAAACGAGTGAACACACACACACACTAGGGGGCAGTGAGCACACTTGCCCGGAGTAGTGGGCAGCAGCCCTTTCCACAGCACCCGGGGAGCAGTTGAGTTAGGTGCACTTTACACGGCGCCCGGGGAGCAGTTGAGTTAGGTGCCCTATCCACGGCGCCCAGGGAGCAGCAAGTGCCTTGCTCAAGGACCCTTAAGTCATTACTGTCGGTTCAGGGAATCAAACCGGTGACCCNCTTAAGTCATTACTGTCGGTTCAGGGAATCAAACCGGTGACCCTCCAGTCACAAGGCTGGTTCCCCCACCTCCAGCCCACGACTGCCCCAACAATGACATAAAGAGAACATCTAGGAAAGTCATGACAAGTTTTGGAGGGGTGGTCATAAGCAGAGACTCCGTTAAAACGATGATGAAATGTTATTCACGTTTACAAAGTATCAGCAGAAGAAAATGTGATTTAAGCCCCAATTTAGTTTCTAGCGATATGTTAAGAGATTTAACTTTGTCATAATGGTACTGAATTCTTAATGCCACCCATATAATGTCTACCTGGACGGAAGTGAAGGTGTCTTTATGGCACCAGAATGTAACTGCTGCACCAACTAAGGTGGAAGAGAAAGTTCAGATATGAATCCAGCTTCCACATTGTTCCATTTTGCATCAGGGAGCATAAACACACTAGACAGAACAGGGAGAACATGAGCAGAGCCATTTTTCAAACAAGCTCTGAACTCGGCATTTTAGCAGTGTGTTGAAAGCAGCACCATGATCGGACTATCTTTAGGGTCACTGCACATGTGCCCTCTGATTGTCACCGGTGCCCTCTGATTGTCACTAGACTTTACAAGCTAGCCACTTGTGTGGAGTATACGGTAGTGTTAGTGTGTCATTGTTCGTTCAAATTGTCGAATTCCATGCATTTCCATTCAGGTTCTATTCTTTTTGTGTATTGCCAAATTATGGAAAAACTGGTTGAAACCTGCTTTACACTTGGCGACAAGCTGAGTATGAAATTTCTAAACCCATCCAATGCCTTGTGAATGTGGAACTCAAACAGTTACCTAACGAACGTGTTACACTCGCTAGCTTGTTTTGATTGTTCTCCGGAAAAGCACAGACTAGAGGAATTTGGGGACGGGCTTTAGATGGGGCGTATCCTGGCAGATTTCGGCCACAATCCAGCCCTGAAGTTTAACAAGTTGTCATCAGACACGGATTCTTATTACCACATCCCATCTAGCCATGCAGCACTGGATGATGTTAAGTAACTGAACACCTGGATGCACATTAAAGTCACTCGTTAGGAAGGCTGTCTGGATAGCTTTTGGAAGATTATTCAGTTTATGTCCCTTTAAACTACACTGTTGTGGCCTTCCACGCTTTGAAATGTAACCTTCCCTTTAATCCGTCACTCTTTTTTTCCTGACAGGAGCGCTTGGTGACCCCTGCATTCCTTCCTGAACTCAAGCGTCCCAGGCGAGGCTTCGAGTTCGAGGCCGAGGTCCTCGCCAAATCGAGCCATCTTGGAGAAAAACTCCAAGTTGGCGTAACTCACCGTGGAAGCACTCTTCTTCTCAACGGGTGGCAAGAAGCTGCCATGGACCTGTCCAAACCAGCAGAGCTTGCAGTTGGTGGGGAGGCTGGCCCCATGGGTCACATCGCCCACGCCGTCCAATCAGCAACTCATAAGATTCCCGGCCTGGGCTCAATGGGACTGGACATGGCTGGAATTCTGCAAGCAGGCCTTATACACCCTGTCACAGGGCAGATTGTTAATGGTAGCCTTCGTCGTGACGACTCCATAATGAGAAGAAGGAGAGGCAGAAGAAGAAACGTGGAAGACTCTGACCTGGGATTCCTGAAGGCACAAGGCCTACATTTACCTGAACAACAGGTAAGTAGCCCGAGATGTAAACTTGAATGTCAGTGACTCTGACTTGGTGCTTAAGCTTAATGACACTACTCAAGACTTTCCATGCTGAGTCCAAAACGGACCCGGATCTTATAAAATTCTGTCTGAAACTGACGCAAAAAAGGCCCATCCATCACTCAAAGTGCAGAATGAAAGCTACCAAGTGTAGCGCCAGTTACTGTGTAGTGGCAATAATAGCCTCCATTGGAGCATAAATCAATAAAATACAAACAATGTAAAAATAATATACAATAATTGAATAATTAGCTGTTCAAAAATACACCTAAATTCTACCCATATAATTTTCCTTTTTTTGCAAATTAATTGTTTCTGTGATGTCACCACGACTATGTGTGTGTGTGTGTGTGTGTATAAATATATATATATTGTCAACAAACATATTATCTCTGTTTTTGTTGATTTTACTTTTATGTATTGTTTAAACACAGCAGCTGTCGTTTACACTGTGTCACAATTTTATGATGAATGGACCCATAGAAATGCCCCAAAATGGCTTGGAAAAAAGTCTGGTTCCATTGACTTACATTAAAGTTAAATCAGGTTTTTGCCCTCTCCTGTAAAGTTGCCATTTTGGAGATCTCTGGAGATTTTGGAGATCTCTTTGAACAAGTATCTCTGAAATGGTAACTTTACAGGAGAGGACAAAAACCTAATTTCATTTGAATGTAAGTCAATGGAACCAGACTTTTTCCAAGCAATTTTGGGTCAGTTCTGTTGGTCCATTCATCATGGAATTTCCACACAGTGTAAACAGCAGCTGCTGTGTTCAAATGATGCATAAAAGTAAAAATCAACAAAAATGGAGATACATGTTTTTCATTGGACAGCGACGATATATATATATATGGGGTTCTGTCTATATATGTATGCCTATTTAACCTACAGCAGTTTAGCCCCTCCCACTCCGACTGAAATTATAAGGTGTTTCAGAACAGACTACTTTTTGAATTAGAGCCCAGTACAGAGCAGCCAATCAGGACACATCTCCTTTACCTAAACCAGGCTTCAAGTCACAGTAGCAAAAACGTCCTGTTTGACTGTAGAGGGATAAAGAGAGGTTGGACAATGGTCATGGAAAATAGTGTGTGGCTGTTTTAGTACATAAACCCACACACGTTATTTAGGGACCTCAACTTTTAGGGGTCAGAATAGAGCCCAAGAATCTGCTGCTCCTAATGCTCGTCATCTTCGACTGTAGTTTTTCATTATTACTGTGTTTTATTTAATTACTGTTATTACTGCAGATTTTATATGTATTGTTACATCCAGCAGTACTTTGAAACTTCTTTTCATGTGAACGTCATTTTAATGTGCTACTCTTGCATATACCCTCATGGTTATCTATGTACCATAGGCTTAGTGGAAGGGTGATAAATATGTAATTAATTTTACACTAACTTTGATGTTAGTGTAATATGGTAACATAAGCTTGTTGTGAGTTTACAGAAGAAGAAAACGTTTTCAACTTTTAATGCAAGTCAACGTAAACAGACTGCATTAATTTCTCAATTTTGTTTCATTTTTATAGCATTTATCATTCAATCTGTACACAATGCAAAGGGCAGCTGCTGTGCTGAAACCATGTATGAAACTAGGCATTAATAAAAATGGAAATTAAACATATATATAAATATATAAATACGTTAGGGCACTTTATTAAGTACATGTATCTACACTCACTGTCCATGTTATCAGCTCCACTGACCGTATAGGAGCACTCTGTAGTTCTGCAGTTACAGACTGTAGTCCATCTGTTTCTCTGTATACTTTATTACCCTGTTCTTCAATGGTCAGGACCCCCGCAGGACCACCACAGAGCAGGTATTGTGTGGGTGGTGGATCATTCTCAGCACTGCAGTGACACTGACGTGGTGGTTGTGTGTTAGTGTGTGTTCTGCTGGTGTGAGTGGATCAGACACAGCAGTGCTGTACCTAATGAGGTGGCCGGTGGGTGTATATCGATGCTGTTGGAAAATATTTTTGTCGTTTGTCATTGTAGGTAAATTTCATGATGAATGGACTAAAAAAATGACCCAAAAAACGAAAAAAAAAACCCCTGTTACATTGACGTACACCGAAAGTAAAGCATGCTTTCATATATATATATATATATATATTACCACCACAATTTTTAGTGTTCAGTGTTGAAAAATATGTTGGCTACAAGATCAGGACTCTGTACTCGACTTAAAGTGAGACTTGACTGTCTTGATTTGTCACTCATATATCAAAACTCGAGAGCTACCTGCTACTCGGAACTCAGGGGCTGCGTAAAAGGAGTGATCAGTCAGAGTCTCGGTGTGTTTATGTCATTTGCAGGGGCGAACAGAGGGGATCAACCATGCCATCGTTTCCTCCACTTCTTCTCAGCCAGAACGCACCACAGCTGCCCCTTCGGCTCCTCCCACAGAGCCGCTGACCACAAGCGTGGACAGAGAGGCAGCCAGTAAAACTCTGACAGAGTGGCTCAGACAGAACCCCAGCTACAGCATGGAGCTTCCTGCTTTCCAACCGGTCAGTCAAACAGCACCAGTGGGTTTACTAATTTCAGTGCCACTTGATCACTATACGCCGCTTACAGTAAAGTCCCATGAATGCAACATGAATAAATCACATTTATTACCCTTCACCTAATACCACGCATGGAATTGTATTCTGTGCGCACACTTAAAATATGAAATCTGTGTTTTCTGTAGTGGAGCATTACTAAAACACACAGTTGTGCGCAATTACTATTTCATTAGGCAAAATAAGCAGCTGGTATTTTATTCGTTATCATCCTGTGTTTATTGTCTTTGTATATTAATGAAAGTTTAAATAGTTACGGTTATAGCCTACCTGATGTCTCAGTCCTTGTACTTAAACCCTTAGTTCATCACAGAGTGCACATATCAGTGTCTTCTACTCTTCAACTGCCCAACAAACCATCTACTGTTTATAATTTCTTGTCCATTGATTCAGTCCTTCATAAAATCCATTGATTGACAAGGTCACATGATGGGTTTTTGATGGTATGATTGGCTGTTTCATAAAATTTGTTTCATGGAGTTGAGACTTCACATGTGTTGCAGGACTTTTTACATTATGAAACTCGGGTGCGGTTTAGTTTCATTAGGTTTCAAGCACACAGAGAAAGTATGTTTTATATAAACGTAATATTTTGGTGTGCACAAGATGCTATACTTTGTGACGAGCACCAGATATTATAAAAAAAACAAAATATCGTATCTGGTATAGTATCTGGTGCTCACCACATAAAAGCTGCTGCACAACAGACACAGTCATATACACACCAGATTTTCACCTTATGAATAACACACCACCTCCTTTTAGAAGCTGATGGTACACAGTGATAGTATCTGGTGCTCACCAGATAGAGAGGTGTTTGGAATTCTTTGGAATTATGTACCCTTTAGAAAACTGGAACCCGACATAATTATGCATCAGCGTATTTGTGCATCCCTAACAGTGACTGTTTCAGTTCAGCTGGAGTAGAGAGGCAGAACACCATAATTGTGTTGCTTACTGGCTGAACTGCTGAATGATGAGCGATCCTTGTTGCAGTTCTGAATGCAGTGTCCCTAAGATCACCATTACACACAGCTGGGAATAAAAGAGCATGCACTTGAAAGGCCCAAGTTGAAGTGCTTCTTGTTCTTGTTCCTGTCTCATCTATCTCCTTCTGTCAGTCTCAGACTGCTGGCATAATGCACAGTTTTATTGAACGTCCAAAACAGAGGAGGCATCGCTGTAAAGACCCTACCAAGTTGGACGTGAACTCCCTGACTGGAGAGGAGAGAGTCCCAGTAGTGCACAGGAGCACAGGTCGCAGGGTAAGAGACACCGGCTTACTGTTAATGTTGCTCAGATTATGTTACGTTATGTCACAATACTGACTTTTAATCCTCTACTTCCACTGGTCCTAGCTGGGCGGCGCTATGGCCCCAGCCATTAAGGAGCTCTCTCGATGGCTGGATGCAAACTCTGAGTATTTCGTAGCTCCTGACTGGGCAGATGTAGTGAAGCATTCAGTAAGTCTTTTAACTAACAGTGTGCATCATGACTTAGAAAGGATGTAACATACGTTAATATATGTTTAATGTCCAAAAGTGTCCAGACGGCCCTTCCAATGAGTGCACAAATTTAAGGTCACCCGTTGGCGTCATAGCTGCTATAATCTCCATAGAAAAACCATTGACCAAGGTGATGGGGATGCTCTGGAGCAGTTGCACATGAGCCTAAAGTTACCATGTCCAATGGGCTAGAGGAGTATAAAGCCCCCTCAACATTGGACTGTGAAGCAGTGGTGCTCTGGAGTGATGGAGCTCCATCCAATACCTACAATTAATGCTTTATTAATTTATTAATTTGGCAATAAAAGGGGAAACAGTCTCCCAAAATAGCGATTATCACCTTTGAACCACTGACACAGGTAACCTGGCAAATAACACCCAGGTCTAGTTACTTACCATTTTGTCCAGGCCTAGTTGCGATCCAGACACACCTCACAGTGATGTTCCAAAATCCAGTGCACCGAGTCTGCACCGAGGGACAAACAGTTAATGCCCGTAGTGTCAGAAGAAACATTGCTGTCTACAAACTTTTGGACATATAATAAATAGCTCACATTGTTTGTACAGTGACTTTTTGTTTTGAGATTCCTAAAGATGCATTATCACCTGCGTTCCAGGGTTTCCTCCCGGAAGGAAAGTTCACCCGCATCCTCACCGAGCCAGTCAACCGGGACTCCGGCGCCCGTCGGCGAGGCAGACGACCCCGCAGCGAGATGCCCAAAGCCCCGGAGCTGCCCGCTGGCATGGGACCACTCTTCATGAACGGTGGGCTGATTGGTAGCATGGACCTAGTCAGCTTACCCAACCTGCGCAACGTCCCCGGCATCCCGATCACCAGTCTCATGGGCTTCCCTCATGGTTTCGCTGCTGCTGTTCCTGGAGAAGACGCTAAGAACAGCTTGGGCATGCTGCCTATGATGCTCCACAGCATGCCGGCAGTGCAGCCGCCCCTGTACAGCGCTCACATGAGCAGGATGATGAACCAGCCGTCGTCCACGGCAGCCTCCACCACTTCCGCAGCCGGCAGCTCGTCCGCCACGTCGACGGTGAGCTCCACGTCCTCAGCCCATGTGGCCTTAACCCCAAGCCCAGTGGACAGCTCCAGCGCAGCAGCTTCCCTCGAGAGGACCAGCCCCGAGTCTAGCACTGACAGACAGACCGCGGACGGAAGGCCGCAAGGCGAGGACGAGAGGAGCACGGCGACTGTCGCCGCCCCCACGCCGACTAGCAGCAGTGCTAGCATTGCCAGCACTGGGAGCCATTTGGCCTTCAACCCCTTCTTGATCCCAGGAATGTCTCACGGACTGCTGTACCCGCACATGTTTCTGCCGCACGGCAGCATTATGGCACTCCCGGCCATGCCGGCAGCAGATAGCACCAACAGCCCCAAGCGAAAGAGAAAGAAAGCGAAAGATGAGGGAGGGGCGGAAGGAGGTGGCGGGGCCACGCAGGTGGAAGCTGGGGAGACAAAGGGGTTGAGAAGTGAACAGATAGCGGAGAGCAAGAGGCTGGAGGAAGCTCTGCCAGCCATGGAGACCACTGAGGTTGGAGGTCACGGCTTCTGTGAGCCTCCAGCTGAGGTCAAGAGCACTGACAATGAGAGAGAAAGGGAAGGAGAGGGAGCGACGGAGCATAGCGCCACTGCGGCGGAAGAAAAAGGCTCGGAGGACGCGCCCTAGGCTCCGCGCTCCCCTCCAAACAGTACCGTCGTGTGTCGTGTTGGTCGAAGTTTGTGTAAAGGACTTTAATTATCCACTTGTTAATGTTTATAGATCTGCTGCCTAATCAAAACAGGGGACTTCTCTGACATAATAGCATGCACACGCTTGCAGGTCTCGATCCCACAAGGGGAAACATGGTTTTCAGTGTTGCGACACGGGAACGGGTCCGGACCTGCGGCGACGGCGGAGCGCGCATAGCTCCGCGTTAGAAGCGATTACATCTTTTTGTTTTCCCTTTTATTCTTTTCCATATCAACTCCTCCTGGATCCTGAGAGCGTGTGCAGTAAAGGGTAAACAGACAAAACGTGCTCCTAATTCTCGCCAGAGATTCGATTAGGTTATCCGTAGAGATGCTTATTAAAAACCACAAACCAGCCCACCTTCCCACAGGTGCGTTAGCAGAGTTGCTGCTGTCGTAACGTTGGACTCCATCCCTAGTTGCTGCTATGTGTTCATTCTAGTGGAAACTGTAGAACTGTAAAACATCCGAGTCTGTACAAAGCTATACGAGACAAGCACGAGTGCAATGGAAGCGCAAGAGTAGAGGAAAAGCACTGCTTCTTCTGAAGACAGATAGCAAAGAACAATCCAGAGATTGATTTATCGTGTGTCGTTTGTCTTTTCCCGTAATATTCCCGCAATGTCACTTTGAAACGGTGCCCTTTCGGAGAGGTGGTCTACACTGTGAGGACCAGTATGAGTGGGCTACGGGGCAAACTGCTAGTGCCATAGGCAAGCTCAGATTCTAGAAGGGTTTGGGTGGGGTTTTAACAGTATGGGAGAAAATGCATCGACGCTTTGAGGATTCTATCAGAGGTGTGGAGCTGTTCCTGTGAAGAACGTGTAACCATCTCATTGCTAGGGGTGGGCGATATGACGACAGTACCACCAACAGTTCAGTAGTACAATACACTGTACGGAGGATGCAGCTTGTTTTCTATGGCTTGATGAGACTATGGGAACGCTGACTGTGATTAATGATTGAGCTCCAGTTGATCAGTTACTAATCAGTCCATTATGCTCTTCTAATTGGTTGGGAACTGAAATCTCATTTACACAGTTTTCCGTTAAGCCACGACATGTTTGGTGTCCCAAGTTTTGCTTCTTCAGTTCAGTTGGATCTATGAGGCTTATGTTGCTAACACAAGAAGTCAATAGTCACCCAAATCTCTTCTGTGGATAAGCGACTAAACTTCCGTCAGGCTGATGAAACCACAGACAGGTCTTCGTTAAGGTTGACCTGCGATGTGGCTTACGAGCACAGTGGGCTAAGAACATGAACACTGTGTCGTGTAGCTCAACGCTGCAGGCAGCCACTTTAGACTAAAGAGCCGGTCACAATTTCTGTCGTTTCTCTTAATGAACATAAAGCTGGGAATCCGTAAGAAAAATAAAAAAAATTAATTTCCATGTCCTCTACAGAGAACACACTTAAATATAACTTTTAAAATTGTATTTTTTTTGTTTTTGTATTTTGCTAAAAAATACATAAACTGTGGTATAACTTTTGCACCGGCTATATTTGTTTTGTTGTGTTTTTTGTTTTTGTTGTTTTGTTGTGTTCTTTTTGTTTTGTTTTGTTTTGTTGTTATTTTGATTTTTTTTTGTTGGTTTTTTTGGTTGTTTTTTTTTTTGTTTTTTTTGTTTTTTGTTTGTTTTTTGGTTGTTTTTTTGTTTTGTTGTTTTTTATTTTGTTATTTTGTTTGGTTTCGTTTTGTGCTTTGCTAAATCAGGCAAATAAACAGCTAAAAATGCGGCATAGAAAATCATCAACAATAGAACAATACATTTGATGAGGGTGCCCAAACTTTTGCATGAGACTGTATTTTCAGTTCTTTAAATGTTAAGAAGAAACATGTAACAGATTGCAGTCGCGGTCCGTATCCTCTGCATGCCTGTATGAACATTAGCAGAACACCGTCCAGCTGCACGGTGGAGTTTTGTAGGTCCGGCTTAAAACTAATGAAGGGCAAAATGTGGACACCAGACGCGTCTGGGCTGATGGACCACAGTGGGGACACTGTCAAACAGATCTCAACCATTTCTCTGAAAGCAGATTGTGGTGTGAATGATCAGGATCACAGTAAACGTATGATCATACACTGTCGTGTTGGCCACCTCGGCTCGTCCGTATGAACACCCGGAGCGGAAGTAAGATGGGGAAGCGTCGTTCCTGTGTTCGTCCCACATGTATAGTACAGAGGACCCAGGGGCGATATGGCACAGGGCCTTCTTCTATAAAGCGCTCTCGTCTCCTCTGATGCATCTGAACATGCTGTAGAGTAGAATCCAGATTTTCTTTTTTTTATATATTAAAAACAAACATGTAAATCTGTCTAGCTGTATATTGCTGTTCCTTTTGTTTACAAGCACACTCGTTTGTCTGGTTTTGTTTTTCCTATTGCTGATTGGTCATTGGGAGAAACCGTCAAATCAGTCCTAGGCTTGCAGACTGTACACTAGTAGACTTTAATTTAGTTGATGCTTTCTCCCCACATCTCACAACAGGGTCTCTCTCTCTCTCTCTCTCTCTCTCTCTCTCTCTCTCTCTCTGTCTCTCTCTTTTCCTCTCATGTGTTTCAGTTTTCCGATGGTGTGTTAGATGATTTCCGGACTTCTCTCCGCCTTTTTCTTTGTTTTCCGAGGTGAAAACATTTTGCACAGTCCTTTTGGTGAATGTTTACCCGTTTAACTGTATTCCGTCTTACGTTCCTTTTATGATATTGTTTGTTTTTTTTTCCCCCCTCCGTTTTTTTGTGTGCGTGTGTTCGTGTGGAAGCATGCGCACGCTTGCACACGTCACTTCCTGTAGAGAACGTTACGATCCGCGTACTTTATATTTCCGGTCTATAACCACGGTCCTTTTACTGTTACGTTATGTTGCCTTGTCACTTCCTGTGACTCTGTATTGTAATTTATTTGTTGTTTGTTTGTTTGTTTTGTTGGGTTGGGGGTTTTTTTTTGGCTTTGCCAAACTTTCACCAAATATAAAGTGTTTTTATTTCTCTTTCTTTTATCTACTTCAGTTTATTATGTTCAAATCCGTTTGCCTTATTTAGCATTTTAAATGTGGGTGTTGTTACATCTTCATGTTGGACAGTGTACTAGGTGATCATGTAGATTTTGAATGTTTTGATTGGGAAGCACTCGTGTCCTGGTTTCTGAATGGCCTCTCTGGTTGTGTACATGCTGACCTCTACAAAAGACACTGGTTTTTGCCATGCAGGTATTTAGGCCCTCCAGGATTTTTGCGATTCGAGACCTTCAAGACACTTTCCTCACATTGCCATGCAAAATTCCTAGTACTCAGTTAATCCGGTTCCAGTGGAAGGTGCTTTTGGTCATTACTGTCCCCATAGCAGCATCATTTGTGAACGTTCAGAGCAGTCAGACAGACGTTTCTCCAGATTCACCCTGAAGAAGCGATGTTATTACGATCTCCTCTTGGTATATGTAATATAGCATCATGTAGAAGCAGATTAGCAGCTCACAGTGAGAGCTAGCCAGGCTAAAGTACAGCCTCCACACAGGGGTGGGGTTAGTTTAACATGCTGCAACACCTGTTATCACTACACCCACTAGAGGGCAGTCTAGAGTCAAAGTGGCGTCACATGGATGTTGGAAATTTCAAACCATGTCGCATGTTGCATCTTCTTCCCACAGTTTCCGCTGGTACTGCTCCGTGTCATCCGTATCCGTTAAGTTTTCATAGCATGCGCACAAATCCGAACAGTCGTTTAGGATTTTTTCAAATCCAGATTCATAAAACTGCACTATAGATGTCTTGGATGTAACAGACGGTGCTGTGTACCCGAGAAGTTCAGGCACCCGAGAATATTAGCATTACAAGGCTACGTATGTGGGCAGTAAGTGTTTGTTTATATCGTCGCTGTCCAAAGAAAAACAAGCATCTCCAAAATGCCAACTTTACAGGAGAGGCCAAAAAGCTCATTTCATTTGAATGGAAGTCAATGGAACCAGACATCTTTCCAAGACGTTCTGGGCCATTTCTGTTGGTCCGTTCATCATATAACGTTCACACCGTGTAAACAGCAGCTGCTGTGTTCAAATGATGCATGAAGGAGAAAATCGACCAAAATGGAGATACATGTTTTTCATTGGGCAGCGACGATATGTTCAGTAAGAAATCGAATGATATAGAATATTACGCATATATTACAGATAAATACAGATATTACTACAGTCAACGGTGTCTTCATGTATGCCAGTGTTTAACCATTTCCTGCCTTCTCTCTGAAGATGATCAGTATTATTCATATTCCAGTAGCTGCTTTATTGTATCAGTACTTTCTTTGGGATCAGTCAGATACCGCTTGATGGAATTAACCTACCTGATGTCTGGAGGCATCCGGGAAATTAGACTTTGGTCTTCAAACTAGCGCACATGATTTCAAGGTAATATTATTAGTCTATGTATATTTATGTAATGGCATATGATTTTTTTAATCATATGTATAAACATAAGGACAGTTACTGCCCAGATAAATGGCCGGGAATAATGTGCTCGGGTGCCTTTGGAACAGTGCTGATAGTCAGCCCGAGTTTGAGAGGCTCTCTTTGCTAATCATAAATAATGTACAGGGTTTTTTTTTTCTGTGTTTATTTTTATTTTTGTTTTATTTTTCATTGACTTCTCACTGTGTCACTGTGTTTGCATCATTTTGGGGCCATAATGCACTTCCATGCTACAACAACCAGCATAAGATTGTTTTTCAATAATGGACCCGGAGAAACGTGTGTCTGATTGCTTTGGGAATTCAGAGATCGGACTGCATAAGCTATCGGATATAATGACCCTGTGTTAGGCTGGAATGCTTCATTCTGAAATGCCTATACCGTCTGTAATTCACCACTGCTGTGGTTTGAATCGGCTCAGCGTTTGGTGGTCGGCCCACTGAACGGTGGTTATTCAAGATCGACACCAGTTATAACCGCCAGTACGCATGTTTACTTATAAAGAAGTATGTTCATCATATTACCGGTCATCTTAAACCGCATAAATTAACACAATCAATCATTTTTTTGACCAAAAGTGTCACCAAGAACGCAGGACAAAACACTGGAAGGGCTAACGGGTTGTCGTCGTAGTCTAAATAAATAATAAATTAATCATAAGCACCTTCAGATTGCATTTCTCCACAGTATGGTAAAGCACAAAATGACCAGTTTTATTGTTTTTGCATCACTTAAATCATTTAATTAATTATTTTAGGTCTTTATGCCGTTTCCTAAATGGACTTCTCTACAGACGTAAAGGGGAATTCCACCCATGTTTCGAAATGTCTATGTAATTCAAGAGTCCTTCATTTACGGTGGTGATGGGAACCAGAGGTCACCATGTCTACAACACACTGCATCAACTACCCAAAAGCACCAGTGCACCCCGAGTGTTTATATGGGATGTTGATGATGGTAAAATAGTGGGAAATCCATGTATCCCTCCATCATGATTGGATCCTAAGGCCGAAATTGTATTCCGAAGCGTTTCACGTCATACCTTTTTTCCGTGAAGGAGCTTTTCTAAGTAGACGTCTGGTTCCGTTCACCACCACCGTGACTTGAATTGCATCTTGGCCGTTTAATGGTGTGGAATTCCCATTTAAGTTCCCCGTATACAACACGTACGAGGTGCGTGTACAACCAGAGACGGGTCTCCTGACACTACACGGCTGGCTGTTTGTAGGTTACTGTTCAAGGAAAAGCACCAAATGTGGCGTCAGAAATATTCTGGGAATCTAAAACACTCCATCCCTTTTCAGAACTCGCTACAAAACTTGAAATATCCCGCTTGGTGCAGCATCAACTGAAGGTCAATGAGTATTTATTCAGTTTCCATGTCACTATAGCACTCCGAGCTTTCCCAGGTGTTGTTTTCACTCCTCTCTCTCTCTCTCCCTCGCTCTGTTGATATTTGATAATTTATCAGTAGGTCAGATCAATTTCAGTTCATTATTTTTTTTCTATTTATTGTACTCCACTGTCTTGCCAGTTGTTATCTGTCTCTGTATTTCAACATGTACATAAAAAAGTTGCTGTCTATAGACTTCGGGTGTTTTCCTGTCATGCAGTGTCCGTTTTGTTTTTATCCAACATAGAAGCTCAAGTGTTCTAGATACTGAAGTGCTGGCAATGCCAGCCACGCCCCCATATTCAGCTGGCTACTGTGTGGTATATGATATTGCTGGTTCCGAGTCCACTATGGTGATACTGAATGAAATAAGCCTCTGCTTTCCTCTCGACAGAACAGCAGCCCTGAGTGTGTTTCGTGTCCAAACATTTGTAGACTCCGGTTGTAGGGTATTAATTGGGAGTTTGGCCCAGTAACAGCCTCCGGGCTGCGTTCGTGAAGGGTGCGTAAGCCTTTCAGGACATGACATAAACCTACATCAACGTTTATAAAGGCTTATTTTAATGGGTGTTATTTGTCGTACAGGTTTGCATTTGTTAACTGTCATGTCAAGTAGACAGTGATTTCTAAAGATGTCCAGATTCACAGAAGGGTTCAGAGTGGGTTTGGTGTGAAATGGTTCGGCAGTTCTTTACAGTGTTAGTGATGGGAACCAGGGCTCACCATCACGTCTACATCCATTTTATTAATATTAGTGCTAGATGAAGTACATAAACTGTGAACTTGAGTTAAAATAGAGATCCTCCTCCTCCAGTGTCTGTAGAAGTTCCTCCCTTTAGACCTCCACTGGAGTAACAGTACTAAAGTATTTACCTTCAGATGTACTTAAGTATGGAGAGTAACAGGAGCATGATTTATTATGGCTCTAATGTCCTATTATCATTTCTGGAACAAGACTCTTAATCAGCTCAGTGTAGGTGGAGAGACTCTAGTGTCTCTCAGTCCACCAGTCTTTAATAGAAGCTCATTAATTAGTCTGACACTGACATCTATTCAAATGATCATAAGCACAGAACACTGAAGGAGAACAGGTTCCATTAGCTAGAACCGAGCTCTGTCCAACAGGTCAAAACAAGCTCAAAACAAAGTGAGCCATCACACTACTTACAGTACACTAACACATTACATTTACTGAGTTACTGTACACCAACACGCTACTTACAGTACACTAACGCATTACACTTACCAAGTTACTGTACACCAACGCGTTACACTTACCGAGTTACCGTACACCAACACGCTACTTACAGCACACTAACGCGTTACACTTACCGAGTTACCGTACACCAACACGCTACTTACAGCACACTAACGCGTTACACTTACCGAGTTACCGTACACCAACACGGCACTTACAGTACACTAACGCGCTACACTTACCGAGTTACCGTACACCAACACGGCACTTACAGTACACTAACGCGCTACACTTACTGAGTTACCGTACACCGACACACTACTTACAGTACACTAACACATTACACTCACTGAGTTGCTGTACATCAGTTCCATACCAAATAGCAAGGTATCAAACAAGTTAGCTAACTTTAACTTTAACCTATTTCATACCGCTATTTAGTTCACCAGAGCCACCACTGAAATACATAACTAGCACAGTATCAAGCTGGTTAGCCATTGGTTTCCTACCTAGCTAACGCTAACTCAAACCCACAAATTGGACCACTGTGTGGCTAATGGTACTTGCACTCAGCTGACAAAAGCAGCCTTTAAGACAGATGATGTCTACTGAAATAAGCCCTTATAAATGTCTGTGTAGGCCCATACCAACCGTCATGCCTACAGTGAAGCGCTACCAAGCCTCTACTCTTCTGGCAAGGCTTTACGGTAGAACATTGCTGTGAGGATGTGATTGCATTCAGCATTCATAAGAGCATTAGTGAGGTCTGATGATGAGCAGTCCTGGATGGAGCGCCATCATCACTCCAGAGAATACAGTGCGCCACAGGACAATTCTGGGGGGCTTTATACCCCTCTAGCCCACGCTTGGCATTGGGCATGGTGACCTTAGGTGCTTCTCTATGGGGATCATATAAGCTGAGTTAAGACGAGGTCATGCTACAGTGCACGTCAGCTTCTATCCAGTGTACACATAGTAGCTGTAGCCACTACATCTGTGTATGCAGGTGTGGCCATGCTACCGAAGGCTCGAGTCAAACTTCAGTTCCACAAGGTCTACACTAGCAGTCCTCTCAGATGGAGCATTTAATTTCCCCCCCAAACATATGGAAGCTCTTAGAACCTCTGGACTGGGACTTGTTCCGTCTGGTTGAGGAGCACAAGCCTTATGCATGATCAGAGGTTCAGTTCTTCGGCCGCTTGCAAGTAGAACAGTCGTTAGAACGCCGCTCATCCAGTAACGGCCAGTGTTCAGTACGTGGACGTACCGTAAGCTCTAAGTTCCATTGAACCAACAGCACTGTACATGGGGATTTCAACACTACAAAAACGTAAAGGACAAAAAAAACAGGACTTACGACTTCCCATCCTGGTCTGAAATTCCGCAGCAATGCACGTGGGTGTGTTTACTTTTCTTTATTTTGTTGTCCGAGTAGCTCCTATATTCCCATGTGGACCAATCACATAATTCGAACCATGCCATGTGATCTTATATTGTGCAATAAAAGATGACTTTCACTGCATCGTATTCCGGTTTATTACGAGTGGCCCGTCTCTCCTGCAGTCATCCTGCACCATATGCTGTAGACTGGGATCCGATCACATACCTGGACAGGCACCGTACACCATACCAATAAGAGTCAGTGGGCAAGACTCCTAACACTGCCTTGATCAAACAGCAAGTCGCTCTCGGGGTCCTTACCTCTTCTCCCCATGTCTGTGTGGGTTTCCTCCCACAGTCCAAAGACTGGAGATCATCAGCCTGTCCAAGGTGTATCCAGACTTGACCCCCATGACCCAGTGGGATTAAGCGGTATAGAAGATGAGTGAGTGAATGAGTCGACTGGCGGCCTGTCAAAGAGGTATCCAGACTTCCGCTCTTTAAGCGCTGGGATCCGCTCCAGCACCGCCTGCGACCCAGTAGGATTAAGTGGTTTAGAAGGCGAGTGAGCGTCTGCGCTGCGATCGTCTGGTGGCCTGCCCAGGGTGTTTCCTGCCTTCTGCCCAGCGACCCCTGCGACCCAGTAGGATTAAGCGGTTTAGAAGGTGAGTGTCTGTGCTGCGACCGACCAGGGCGTTTCCTTCCTTCTGCCCAGCGACCCCCCTGCGACCCCGTAGGATTAAGCGGTGTAGAAGATGAATGAGTGAGTGTCTGCACTGTGATCGACTGGCAGCCTGTCAAAGAGGTATCCAGACTTCTGCCTGTTAAGCGCTGGGATCCACTCCAGCACCCCCCGTGACCCAGTAGGATTAAGCAGTTTAGAAGGTGAGTGAGTGAGTGAGTGACTGAGTGAGTGAGTGAGTGAGTGACTGAGTGAGTGAGTGAGTGAGTGAGTGAGTGAGTGTGTGTCTGCCCAGTGATGGATTGGCAGCCTGTAGCCACATTTATCTAGCAGGCAGGAAAAGCATGTGAATAACAGCAAATTCTTTAAGAACACAGTAAATTACGCATGTTTATTAATCAAACAGCAAAAAACGTTGCATGTAAGACGTTTTGGAAGAACATGCAGAATATTAATTTACTCCCAGTTAATGCTTTGCAAACTGCAGCAGCACTGCTGCATCCTGTTGTCATATGGCAGCAATTATATTTCTTAGTTGTGTAGCATGTAACACTCATAACTTCTTAACCGGTTTATTCATAAAGAAGGAATGTGTCTCGTTCTACAGGTTGTGTTTAGAAATTGATCATACTGAATTAAACATGCACTTCAGGAGAGCTTCAGAAGTGAGGCCTCACCATGTGACACGTAGTGGGGAAATGTTTCAACAGGAAAGCACGTGAGCAGATCATATCTACCATTTTATACCAAAAGCCTGCAGCTTCACCAAATGAAAATAAAAAAAATTAAAAATAAATTTGGTGAGCATAAAATACACAGACCTCGAGCACCGAGTCACCGTCAGCTTCCTCAAGAATCTCAAGAATTAATAATAAAAATATTACTTCAGTGTGAGAATTTCCCCTCACTTCTCTGGCCATCAGCTCTTCGGCAAAGATGGTTTATACGAAGCCAGTTTGGACTGAATTCAGTGCAGAGACACTCGCAGGTGAGTGATCGTTAGAAGATGCTCTCGGATTTTTTTTTTAGATCTGAGGTAAGACTGTCTTTGGCCACAAGGTGGCAGCAGAATGACTAAGGAAAGCTCACAGTGGACCGTGGTGCAGTCTCTAGCTCGGTGTGCAGACTATTGAAAGACTAGTCAGACCTTCAGCCACAACAAGGTCCAAGTTGAGTGTGAATGTTGAGAGGTGGTGAAAGTCAAACAAGTCTACAAAATAATACAATATAAAACAATAATAATAAAATACTGATGTTTTCAAACCTAAAAAGTCCTAGTGAGCAATCAGGGCAGAAAAAAAGTAATATTAAAAGAATTATTTATAAATAAATAAATAAATAAATGCAAATGATTAGTAGGAAATATTTTATTTCTATGTACACTGAAAGGCACTGGAGGAAAGATGTCTGCCGAGTACACGGATCAAGTTTCCACAAAACGTACAGTTAAAAACTCCATAAATTCTGATCAAATCGATGTATATTTCTATACACAAGAATGTCCAGGTACGCAACAGCAAAACTCCACACTCCGCAGTTTTGCACTTTCAAAAATGACGTTTCTCTTTTTCGTCCTTGGAACCATGTCACCATTTTGAGTGTCAACCTAAAATTTAGGTTCAAGACAATAAGAATAAAAATATTGCTGAGAATGATCCAATAACGGACAACGTGGAATCCAAAATGCTAAAAGTGATCCACTGCTGTGGACAGGAAATACAAAATACATTAGAGCATGAGGGGAAA
>CM067476.1:38364694-38379446 GCA_034552555.1 Semaprochilodus insignis
ACTGCTGTGGACAGGAAATACAAAATACATTAGAGCATGAGGGGAAAATGAGATAAATTAAACACTCGCAGAGAAATTAGGAGGTGACGAAGAACAGCGCAGGCTGACGAAGAACAGCGCAGGCTGACGGCGTGCATCAGAATGTGCATGACATTCTCCAGCTGAGTGGAGAAACACCATTAAAAGGGGGCGGGGCTAAAAATCTGTAGTGTAGATACTACACACGTTCATACAGCTGCACACACCTGCAGCAGAGGACAGGCTCTGAACACACCACAGGCAGGCTGGCTGGAGGAGAGAAGACTCGGTATATACACTGTTTCAGTGGCAGTGACAGACATGAGCCTGAAAAAGTCTCAGAGCAGATTCATAAACTGACCACACCTTAATAAGGTCCTGACGCCTTTCAATCAGTTGAGTTTGGCGGGTTTAAAGGCCAAAGCACTGCAGACAGCAGAAAAGCCCCATGTGCATCCACACAGCTCCTCTAATGAGGGAATCCAGCCCTCCTAAACAGGGAAAACTGACGGGGACATCGTGGAGAAACTTACAGACTCCAGATTTCTGTACAGTGGTGGCGGTGGGCGGAACCCGGGGGAAACGGTGGTGGGGTTACATGGAATGTTGATGGAAAATCAGTATAAATAATATGTTATCTTTAGGAACTATTTTGCCTCACAATCTCCTTCATGTATCACTAGACCATGAAAATCTGATCATCACAGTGATATAATGCTTATAGAACGACATCGCTCGTCACGTGGACAGGGGGGACACCAGCAAAAGACCACTCCCCAAAACTGAGAATGCAGTTCCACTGTAGGGAATTATTTATTATTATTATAATGGGATTTAAATTGCAATTACTTTCTATAAACTGACGTCCAGGAAGACCAGAATGGCCTGTTTTCATCTGGCATGGTATGCCAGGTGTCTTATTTGGGTTTTTGATGTCATGTATGCATCATACACGTGTTGAGTTGCTTTACAAGCGCTGTATTATTATTATTATTATTATTATTATTATTATTATTATTCAAAAAACATTCCCTACTTTAAACTTGTCGGCTGTAATTAAAACTGCTATTTGTGACGTGAAAACTGCAATCTTATTTTAAAATGATTCATCTTTTCAATACTATTCGAAACACATGGCACTGGGCATGTTCGAACAAGAATACACGTCAGGGGAGAACATGTACGACGTGTTTAACATGTTTTACACATTTGTGTAAAACAATTGTTTTGGGAAATTGTGGGAAAATTGGCTCCAAATAAAGGAAAGCTCCCTCTAAACTCTGCCTCCAAATTCCTCTACTCTTTGCTCTTTACAATCAATAAGACGAGTATAAATGCAAGCTGGCTGCAGCTGCTCAGTGGCATCTTCTAAAGCTGAATTATGATGTTTAATAGAACTGGTTTTTCCCTTACTAGGAGTAGTAACGTGTTCCCCACACGGGGGACTCTCAATAGGAGCGACAGGTTTCTTCTATGACAGGCAGTGTGGACAAGCATGGTGGTGCCACATACTCTGAGCTCCACCTTCATGAGGTGTTGGGCTGATTTAGAAATTGCACACTCACTTTGTTTCCAGTCTGCGGGTCAACCGCCCACGTTTAGTCTAAAGGTCTCGTTTTGCACTCCTCTTTTGATCTCTGCTTTTCTGTGGGTGTTATAGCCGCCTATGACAGCAATGAGTGAGCATAGAGTAGCTGGGCTGTCTGAATCTTTGTCTTTGGGATGTGCTGGGACGGCGCATGTGTGCTAGAACTGATCATCTGACATCAGTACCAGACCTTATTAATGCTGTTGTGCATGCAGAATGCAATCAAATCCTCACAGCAAAGTTCAACATCTAATGTAAAGTCTTCCCAGAAAAGCAGAGGCCGTTACTGCAGCAAAGAAGGAACGGGGTCCCTGCTAATACTCTTTCCTTCAGGGGGGGAAAAAAAAAAAAGGCTGCGGTCGACAAATTTTGGACATGGTGCGTGTGAAGGTGGTCTTTGGTTATCAGGAATATGGATCGAACCAGTTTCGATCCACTTCGAAGGATTGAAATAAAAAGAGGAATATAAAACCTGAGTTCTGTCCTGATTTCGGAAGCTCCTTAAAACAGGCCATGCGGGTTTCTGTAACGAACTGTCGCCCATGATCCACAGACATGATCTTGGAGTGGCTCCGGCAAGTGGACATGGCTGATCAGCTCTGATTGCTCAGAGAAGACCTGCTGCTTGGTATGTGGTCCATGATCATTCAAACTTTGCTGATTGTGACCTGCAGTATTGTCTCCCGCTCTGCCGAGAGAACGAGCAATTGTCTCCTGTCCATTGTTGGTCAGTGGTTGGCCCTCTCGCTGACCACGTCCTGTAGACGTTTAAGAAGAACATCCTCGCTCTCCTGGTTCAGGCGCTTGGTGGGAGACTCCGTCTCATCTCCATCCATGGTGAAAGCCCGCTTCTTGCTTACACCACCTTGACGGATCATTCGGTTGATGTCACTTAGCTCCTGCAAAGACACATCACCACATCAGCTTTACTCGTACGGAGAAAGGCGAGGATCGGAGGACATGGACAGAGGTGGAACTAAAACCTCCATTAATACAGGAAGAATTCACTTCTTACAAACATGAAAAGAGGAATCATCTGACATTCGCTTCCTTCTACAGTCACATGACCAGCCTTCAGAGCAGCTCAGTGTGAAATTCTAGAGAATCAGTTCTAGAGAAACATACGAGTCGGAACCGTTCGAACCAGACGCGCACCTCTGAAAGCTCCCGCACATGAAACGTTTATGTATATGCTGCTGTATCTCTCTCTCTCACACTCTCTCTCTCACACTCTCTCTCTCACACTCTCCCATTTACTGTCTGTCTGTCTGTCTGTCTCTCTCTCTCCTTTTTATTCTTTAACACTGTCTCTCTGTCTCATTTACTGTCACTGTCTCTCTCATTTACTGTCTCTCTGTTTTACACTCCCTCTCTCTCCCTCTCCATCTCTTCCTTCTACTGTCTCTCTCCCTCTTTTTTATTCATTTACACTATCTCTCCTTCACTGTCTCTTTGTCTCGTTTACTCAGTCACTCTTTCTCTTTGTCTGTGTCATTTACTGTCTCTCTCTTTTACACTCTCTCCATCTCTCCCTTTTACTGTCTCTCTCTTTCTGTCTCTTCTACTGTTTCTCATTCTCTCTGTCACTCTCACTCCCTCTCGTTTTCTCTCTTTTACTCTCTCCCTTTCACCATCTCCCTCTCTCTCTTCTACGGCCTCTCTCGTTTATTCTCTCTCTCTGTCTCTCTCATTTACTGTCTCTCTCTCTTTTTTCACACTCTCTCCATCTCTCCCTTTTACTCTCACTCCATATCTCTCGCTCCGTCTGCCTGTCTCTCACTCTCTCGCTCTGTATCTCTCGCTCTCTGTCTCTCTCTCTTCCGCACTTTCTCCCTTTCACTCTCTCTCTGTCTCTCATTTACTGTCTCTCTCTATCCATCTCTTCCCTTTACTGTCTCTTCTACTGTTTCACTCTCTATCACTCTCACTGTCTCTCTCCCTTTCAGTCTCCCTCTCTCTCTCTTTTTTGAAATGCATGAGACACATGCAGGACATTATGCGGCATCAGAGTGCATTTTTCAAAAGGAAACAAAATGACTAGATATGTGCTGTAGAAATGACCCCTGGTTCCCACCACTGTAAAGACCATCTGAGTCTCTACAATCACTTACTTCACACCAAGCCAACTCTGAATGACCCAAGCATGGGCAAAAAAGGTAAAAGCCCCCCAGTATTAGACTGTGGAGGAATTCAAACCTGCTTACCTTAGAGGGGCTCCCACTGAACTTGTACGTGTAGGCCGAGTTGGGGGTGAGGCAGGAGCCGTTCTTATGCGGAGAGAGATAGATGGAGTGTCTCTGAGAGATTCGCCGTGGGGAGAGTGGCTGAGCCCGCACTGAGGGAAACGGAGATAACGGCGGAGCGTCCATCTGTGAGAGAGCAAGTGAAAAGTTAGTGATTAGTGACAGATGGACAGAAATATATATTAAAAAAAAAAAAAACAAACAAAAACAAAAAACACACACACACACACACACACACACACACACACACACACACACACACACACACACAATCTTGACATCATCATCATAATAATAATCTTGGCCAAACTGACAAATAAAAAAACAAACACATAAAAACAGGTCACATAAAATAAGCTCACTAAAAAGTTTCCAGAATACAGTATGCACAACGAATTCCAGCACCCCTATCAGCACAGACCGGATGGTCATATAAGGCAAATAATGTTTATTTGTTTTTTTTGTTTTTTTGGAAGTTGAAAAGATGGCATAAGGTTTGTTTTGCATGCCAGCTCTCGCTCCATGAAATCTGAAAATTTTGATAATTTCTTAAACTGGATGTACAGACAGTGTCGGCCCTTCTGCTCCCGTTTTGCTGTATTCTTCTTACCAAGCGGGATGTTGTGTTTTCAGGTGCTATCAAACCTGCTGTCTAATGTTCCTTGAAGAAAATATGGTATGCCAAAGGCATTTCATTTTAGATCAGTTTAAAAGATGACAAAGTTTATTTTTACATGCCTGCGTACGGACGGTGTCGACCTTTATGCTTCTGTTTTGCTTTATTCTGCATTTCGTGTAGGATGTGTTTTCAGGTGCAATCAAACCTGCTGTCTTTTTCCCCTCAACTGCAGCAAGTAACATCACTTTTATTTGAGAAAGGGTTCAGGCTACTCTACCTGCTTTAGCCTGTACTTTGTCATGCACAATTTGCACACTGCAAGGTATGAAACAGACAAGGTAGCAAAAAGGAAAAGGAAATCAGGTGCTGCTTGGGAGCTCTGTTTTTTGACAGTGTCACAAGAAATCTGTTCTATCAAATCTGGTACAAAGCAGCGCCTCAGTGGCATGTCTACGTTAGGAGTCACCACAGTCTGATGATCATATTTATTCAACTATTCCTTTAATCACAGCTTCAATAAATCCATTTTTAGAACAGACACAACCTTCATGTTGATTAAAGGTATTTACGTACCCGATCAGATCCTGGAAAAGCATACTTCTGCGCGAAACTCTTCATCCTCAGAACATAAACGGAGTTGTAGAACTGAATAAGGTCACCCCTCTCCTCTTCCGATTCGCTGTCTGCCTCAGATCTGGCAGCACGCTCAGCCCTCTCATTGGCTGGTTAACAATACAGTACAATAAGTATTCAGATGAACATTAAAAGGTAAGTAACGAGGTAGACACGAGGGTGGGCTGACATCCTTACACTGATCTGCTGGCGGGTCCACCTCCATGTTCTCATCAGTCTGCTGTTCTCTTATTCTTCTCCTTATCAGCACACTGCGGTACACCTGGACAGGTCAAACCCACGATCATTACAAATGTCAGACTAGACTATTAACAACCTGCTTCTGCCAAGACGCGATACTTACATGGCTGCTTGCTTGAGGCTGGCTTCGATAGCATTTCATAATGTCCTGGAACGTGTGCTCCTCTTTTGAGATCTGTTAGGATAAGTAAAGAAGACATGAGCATGTCTACTGCTACCAAACGCAGTCTCTTGCTGACATGGCATCTAATGGACCTCACCGTTAGTCAGCTGTTTTTTTTATAGGAGGGGAAAAAAAAAAAAACAGCAATCTTTCTAAATTTCCACAGAATTAAATTGAGATGTAAAGAAAGGCACTGATTTAATGTGCAATGGCCTTCTGATGTATTAAATGTATCTGAAAGATGCCTCAGAAAATGAAATGATGAGTACAGTGCCTGATGAATGGCAAGGCATATATGCAGGCATGTAGGGTGCCGCCACGCAGAATACCATCATCAATTATTAAAAACTCAAGAGACATATGTAGGTTCTCTGTCTGTGGATAGTAAATATAATAGCTGTGTTTGTGCTGTAGCCAAAGTGACCCCTGGTTCCCATCACCACCACGGTAACTAAATCTGAGTCTCTACAATCAACCATTTCACATTAAACCATTGTGAATGACAGTTTAAACCCTGACTACTGAATCAAACAGAGATTTATTTAAATACCCCTTTAAATATCAGTGCTTACAATGACAACATACTGATTATCAAAAAGCCTACAAAATACCAAAATACTTATATAAACTAGAAGTCTGGAATTTAGAAGGCAAGGCAAGTTTATTTGTATAGCGCCTTTCATACACAAGGGCAATTCAAAGTGCTTTACATAAAAGGGAGAAAATACAAGACATAAAAACAAAGCAATAGCAAAATAAATCATTAATAAAATATAATAAAACGAAAAAGCAAGAATGATAAATGTACATTTTAAGAGAAATAAAATTAAGCATAGGAATGAGGGGGAAAAAATCTGACTGCAATAACCCTCATGCAATTCTTTCAAAATGTTCACACAAAATCGGGAGGCATCACATTTGAGACTAAACATAATTCCCTAAATCTCTGATGGTACTTGCCTTGGATATTATGTAGACAGCACAGAGCAGTAGCTGATCCAAATGTCTGTCCTTCATCAGGTCTGTACAGTGGACCAAGGACTGTTCAAAGCATGTCCAGATTTTACCTCTCAGTTCTGCAGAAATGTCCAACTTCAGGCACAGGTCCCGCAGACGCACACTTGCTAAATGATAAACCTTCCAAAAAACAAACACAACAGGGTGTATTTAGCAGCACTGCCTTTAACCGCAGTGTCTCCTAGAGCTTCAGAGAAGGCCTAATGATTTCTAAAATGCAGCCACAGTGTGCTTAAACGCTTCTAGTTTTGTGCCAATGTTCTTAATTCACTGTTCATTTCCAGTTGGAAACAAACAGGTTAAAATCTTCCACTGAACAGCAAAGTGCCCATTCGGGATGGTTTTTTGTTGTATACAGGTACATACAGCCAAGTGAGCTCTGCCAATGGGTAGGGCTACAGGAGCTGGAGTGACGGCCTCACATGTAACTACCAACCAAGTTCTGGTCTGAACTTAAGTCTGAACTAATCTCTAAACTATGCTCTCACTATGCTTGTCTTTCACACCAAGCGCCTTTATCCAGTCTTGGCAATATCCACAGAAAACCAAAAAAAGCTGAATGTGGATTTTTTTGAGGACGTTAAACTTTCCAGCCTACACACTCCTCAACCTTACCTTTCGGAAGAAGAGGGCGAGGGAGCCGGTGCGGCGAGGTCTGCTGGCAGGCTGTGTTTGCGAATCGGGGCAGGCAGGAGGGGCAGGTACTCGCGTGGGTGAGGCAAGCAGCACCTGAGCTGTGAGTGGGTTGAGATCGTTGGCCTGGACTTGAATCACAGTGAAGCCTCCCATTTCATTTTTCACCACTGTGGAGAGAAACAAAGCAAGAATGTTCATCAGTCACAACATACACACAGAAGGTGCATAACAGCAAAGCAAGAAGGCCTCCGATTTTCCTTTGTATGAAATGAAATTAAGTCTAAACTATGTCTATACTACGTTTCATTAGAATACGTATCATTAGAATTTGAATAAGTGAGGCCAATCGTTCCCTGAGTAGACAGTTTAGGGCCGTTTTTTTGCCATTTGTGATTTGCACACAGAGGAGTTTGCCTTCCGCATTTAACTCATTCGTGACGTGAAACACCCACATACACACACTCTAGGGAGCAGTGAGCACACTTGCCCGGAGCGGTGGGCAGCCCAGCATTTGGGGGTTAGGTGCCTTGCTCAAGGGCACTTCAGGTCTTTACTGTCGGTTCAGGGAATCGAACCAGTGACCCTCCGGTTACAAGGCTGGTTCCCTAACCTCCAGCCCACGACTGCCCCCAAACGAACTTTCCTTCGAGCCGGAGGAAACCTACCACTGGACACTAGAGTTTGGACATTGCACTGACGATTCATTTAATCTTAATCCCTGCTTGGGTAGAGAATGTGGTGCTTCACTTGGTTCAAACACAAAAGGAAGTGAAGTAAATTTATGGGAAGGGGATATAGTGTATTTTTACCAGCAGCACATCTAAATGTCGATCACTGACTCAAACTCACATGTCTCAGGACAAATTGGAGATCTGTGGATCAACTTAATTTAAAACACTGCCTAGGAATGACCTGCTGGGCAACACTGAAAAACATCCATATGCAACACATGCGTGTAAAATATGTCCAGACAAATAGGTGAACACGCTGTCAACAGATTGAGAATTTACAACTAACAGTCAACATCAGCTCAAAAAGCTCTTTGAAAACCTGTTTTGACATCTTACATGTTTTCATGGTCATATAACGTAACCAACGTGAGGTAAGATAATTCATATGTGTTTGATTCAGGCCACAATGAATCTCGCTTTGAGTGCCTCTAAACCCCTTTTCCATTGGGCACAGTGGTATAATAACAGACATGCCGATTCCCACTGGGGAATATAATAACAGCCTGGGGTTAATTCTACAGTTTGCAGACTGTTACTGAAGTGTGACTGAACAGTCTGTAAGTATTATGAACACAGTGGATATGAACAAGACTGAAAGTCTAAACATCTTTATCGATCGACAGGCACACAGTGTAATCAGAATTGTCGGCCCAACATAACCTGCAGAAGCAGAATCGAACATAAAACAAAATAACTTGCCTGGTAAGGGAATACTGAGCTGCTGGCCGTTGGTTGTGGACATGGAGAGGACAGTTGTCGTAGTGGCATTTTGGTTGCTTTCTGCAGATGAGCTGGGTATGATTTTTATAGGGGTCACTGAGATTCTTTTCACTGGAGACTGAGGTTGTGGGTCATCACCAAACAAGCGTCTCTTGGCACTGCCAGCCTTTGGGGAACTGTAGCGGTCGTGAAGAGAGATGGGAGATGGAGGGACATCTGACAGAGGAAGACAGAAACATTCAAATGAAACACTTACGGTAAATATTTCTTAATATATGATGAACACTGAAAGAAATAGCATCATTTTTGGCCTTACTAGATAACTCTGTACTAACTGAGTTACCAGTCACACAACATTTCTGTCAAACAGGGCATAGAATAAAAAACATTTTCCGGTGCATGAGGCACCACATTCTGTTGTTGGCCGGTCTCCAGGTCAACAGACACCTTTTAAATGACCAATCTGAGATCCTCTGTAGAGGTTGTACAGCCAAACTTAACCCAAATCTTAGTTAGCCTTCAAATGGAATATTAAGAGGGACACTGGGAAAATGACGCAATGAAACATTTCTATGTGAGTGGTCAGTTCCAGGATGACAGTGCCCACTGATCCACATGGCATGAACGGTCACCGAATGGTTTGAGAAGTAAAGAAATTATGGAAAGCATATGCTATGGTCTTCCGGGTCATCAGCTCTTAGTTGAACACATTTAGAAGATTCTGGACTAATGTGATAGCCTGCATTGTCCACCACCATCATCATCAAAACAGCAACTGAGGGAATAACCCTTGGAAGAATGGGGAGTCTGTGCCCCTACCAAGCACAGACTGTGAATAACACAAACTCAGATAAGAGCCAACCAGCACAGACCCGGTCCAACTGAGAACCTGGGCTAAAATAAAAGTCAACATCATGTAATGCAACTCTGGATCATCTCAAAAAGAATGTGCATGTCTTATTAAAGTAATAAACAAGAAGGTCTGAGCTAATAACCATAGTGAAAGAACAGCACTGCTGGACAACTAATATTTAATTGGACAGAAACTGTGTTGGTGCTTCTTAATTCACTGGAAGACCGAAAGACTCGACTAGATAGAATATCTGGAATAGAAATATTACCCACAGAGAATAAATACAGGTAAATTAATCTGGTCTCAGTCTTGTCCTAATCTTGCCACTACAAGTATCTGTCTTGACTCAGACTCGACTACCACCAGATCTCAGTCTTGACTCTAGTGGTCTCAAATACAACACTGCCATGGACATAATAAGCAAACTTGCTTTACTCTCTCCATCTCACGCAGACTTTTACAACATGAAACACTTTAAAGCCTTTTGTCCGGTATGGTGCTCGTTGTGGTACCTTTGCGAGCGCTGGACCCAAGGCCGGTACGGACCTCTCGGAGGCGGGGGTGGATGATGGGAGACAGAGCCACCAGAGGGAGATGAGTGGGTCCACCACTATTGCTGTTAGTGCCTGTATCAAAACTACTGGGGAAATTCACCTACAACACACACGAGCACACACACACACACACACACACACACACACACAATAAGTGGAAACTTGTTGGAGACTGAAAAAGCATGATATGACTTCAGTGATGTAGTCAATGTGGGAATTCACATCTATCTGGAAAGGGAACTAGCACTTCATTTATTTCAGAACTGTGCCTTTGCATCTGTTAGGGTTCGCAAGACTCATTTTTTTAGTCATTTTGGTCATTACCTACTATCGGGAGGGGAGAAGGGGACATGTGGACATCAGTACTGCTAAACAGTGGATAAGCACTGCAGAAGAATCGGTGTATTTTAGTCAAGCTGAAAAGATTCTGTGCATTTTGGAATCTTGCCTCTGACGGCCATCCGATTTTTAATCAATCCAACAGGAAACAATCATTTATCATGCTGTATATGCTAATTAAGAGCACCTGCTCTGTGAAAACTATGAGCATTTCAGAGTGATACAGTCCCAGAACTACAAACCGTTACTGTTACTATTTGCCAACAGATGTAGGTAAATCAGTTTTTGTTGTAGCACCATTTTTGATTTGCAGTGAAATTGATTTAAACTTGTGAAAAACTTCCTCGATGGTAACGCTCTGGGTTTCGTGACTGAGCGTCCCTGTTCATATGAGGTTTTTTTCCCACCCCACTGATGTATTTCAATATCAAACTCATTCAGAGTTCACTTAACCTAGCGTATAATTAGTCTAGACAACCCTCTAATATGGATGTGAGTGTAAATATACACCTACCTCCTCTACAGTGGGGACTTTGTTAGCATGCTGTAAAGCCTCCCACAGTACTGAGTCATTAGTCCAGGCTCTGCTCTCCAGCACCTGCTCCTCTATAGTGTTTAGGTGTTTGACCATGTCCCTGGAGAGACCCTCCTCAGAGCGGATAAACACTTCTATCACCTGCGCACACACATTTCAAGGTTCATTTTATTGAAACAAGACCAAACGTGCTGTGTAAAGTAACACTGCAATTCATGTCTGCTCTCTTATGTTAGTATGTCTTTCTTTGACTCACAAATAATAAAATAAATAAAATCCAATAAATAAATACATTTTCTCTCCAAATAAAACCGCTATAACACTGAGCCCACAGGGCATCTGACCTTGTAGAAGTAAAAGGGCCTGAGCTGGAAGGTTTCTACAATCCAAGGGAAGGTTCGCTGGGAACTGTAAGCAAACAGCACCACCTCCAGACAGCAGGCCAAAAGAGAGCAGTGGAACACTTCCTGCTCCAACAGGCCCTGATGAGAACAGAACAGAAAAATCAATAAACGTATGCTTCGCTGCCCTTGCCCTTGTTTTGGACACAGTCCAAAAACGTAGGCTCCCTGAAAAGGAATCACACACGATTATTCCCACTAAAAGCTTTCTGTTTGGATCAGTAGCCATCACAGTTAGTTTGGTTGAAACTTCCTGTCCTTGGAAGTTAAACGGTTTTGACTCTTTATTAATTATCTTCAATAATTAAAAATTGAGCAAATAAAAGGCAACTTCTGAATCCAAGACATATTAAAAATCATCCTCTATTTCTTTCTTTTTTTTGAGGAAAGAACTCCTGAGGATAAAAACACAGATTTTGATGGATAAAATTGGTGAATTATCCTTTTAACATTGCCAGTTAGATTACTATATTGAGACCAGCTGCTTCTTATGACTAGATTTTTTTTTATTTTTTTTTTTTATTTTATTTCATTTTATTTCATTTTATTATGACTTTAGCCCAGAGTACCTGTAGGCAGTAGTACAATGAGCATGTTCACGGGTGGGTGGGACACTATCGTTACTGTGACAAATTATCTATCTATATGTTTTTATGCATTTATATCAACCATGTTTATCATTTGGGGGGGCCAGAACAGGCCAAAAGCTTAAAAGAACATAATTGGTCACATTTTATTGGATACAGTTCTGCACTAACTTTTGGGATACTGACTTGCTAGTCACCTGTTTTTTTCAAAACTCAAAGAAACAAAATATAACGATACAGATCATGTATCATGTGCAGGTGGAAGGATTTACAAAACACTCTACTGTGTAGTCAACTGCAAAATATCCCTTTAAAATATATAATACTGGCTCTGCATAATTTCTGTATAGTTCAACTGATGTGAAATGGTATACTGTACAGACTCTTTACGGTGGTGGAGGTGATGGGAACCCGGGATCACCATGTCTACAACACACATATAGACGCTTTATTTACTTTCCACCAGTGAACCTACACGTGTCTTCTGAGTGTTTGTATGTAACTCTGATGGTAAAATTGTGACGTATCTGGAAAGTAAAATGATAAAGGTTTTTGGGGGCTATTTTGCCTCCAGCACTGCAGGAATCCCTCTGCTATGAATGTGTTTTAAAATACAGGACTACCTTCGCAAATCTTTGTAAAACAGTATCAGTCATCAGTAAGGGATCCACTTATAGAGGTGGATGTCTGGTTCCCATCACACACCGTGCACAATTCTGACTCGGTAAGTTTCTCTACAATGAGCCAATTTACACCAAATTACTTTGAATTATTAGTATTACAGAGTATTAAAACAGTACTACAAAACGATAACACAATCAACCCTTTCAGAGGTGGGCAGTGTGGTACAATCTGAGAGATCTTGACATGAAACACACATTAATTTCTGCCTCAAATTTTATACACTGACAAAATATGAGGAGGACCTCAGTCCAATAAAGTCAAGCAAACCTACCGTCATGTCTTTACCCTGCAGTCTCTTCATCTCCTGGGTCATGACGCTCTCGAGGATCTTATAGTACAGGATCTCAGCTAGCTTCAGGCGGCTCTCCGCAAAATCTGTAAAAATGTTGCCATCACCGTATAACAGACAGAAAGACTGAATAAACCAACACATGCTTAATTGCATTTATACACAATAACGTTTTACGCCTTCAAAGCACTTTGCACACTCTCCCAGAACCCTTCAAAATACTAGATATCTAACCCATATGAGCTCCTGGTAGATCATCGGTTTGTTTGGTGTAGCCCTGTTTAAAAGTCTCTCCTAAAGTCTTCACTCGATTCAAAATGGTCTCAGTGGGGTCACGAGAACAAGACCTGAGGAAACAAACACAAACACAATAAATTAATGAACGTCTCCTGTTTTTTCCCCATGCCAGAGCCAGCAAAAACAGGGGAGAGCAGGTCTCAACCTCACAGCATAAAGACTTTTATGTAGTTCCAGTAGAAGTTGCTTTTGGTCATCATCTCATACTGTAACTGCCACAACAATCAGGCAAACGTTTCTCCAGATTCATCCTGAATACTGTTTTATAGTCAGATTTTTTTTCCCTCATCATAAGTGTTTCTAATTAGTGAGTTGCACAGAACACACTCGTTTCTACTCGTATTATAATAATATACTTATTTAATATAGTACAATTGTAGTATTAGGGTTTAGAAGCAGATAAACAAAGTGAGAGATAGCCAGGGTACAGTACAGCTTACACACGGGGGTGGGGTGAGGGGGTGGTGTTGTTTAACACACTCATACAACCAAGACCCCCAAAGTAAACAATATCTACAGTCAGTACATTTTCCCCTGCTGATTGGGGCTGACCTACTGTGTGGTCAGAAACAGATCTGTCGGTTTATAACCCTCGTATCACTAAGAATATTTATTTTAAATATATATAGGTAGGAAAGCTCATCTGGTATAAACAATACAGAACTACACTGAACTATACTTTCTAGTGAAGGTTGCAGCGATCCCCTCAGCACGCTGAAGTGAACCCCACCTATGGAGTGAGCTGTAACATCTGAAACTGCTCTACCTTTAGCTGAAATGTTTAGAAACACTAAGAGCTCAGCACAAAGCATGTCTTCTTATGTAGCAAAGATGTACAGGTTGCTTGTACAGGTAGCCTGGCGGGTTTTAGGTTATACTTCGCTGTCCAATATGACATGGACACTCACTTGAAAATCTGCAGAAGAGCGTCACTTGGGGCGTTGCGGAGGCCGGACACCATGCTCTGCAGTCGACTCACGCTTTGAGTTGCAGAGGAGACTGGGGTGATGAGCAGCTCTTTCTCCTTGAGGTACCTCCGACCTGTAAGTGGGGTGGAAGGAGCCAGGGAGCGTGTCTGCGCAAACAAAGGAAAACATTACAGCAAGAAGGAACTGAGGCAAAACACAAGACAAATAAACCATAAACTGCTGAGGAGAAAAGTAGCTTTGACAACCTATTTATTATTTATGGGATGTATATTTAAATTTAAGATGGGTGATAACTGACAATCCTATCAGCCAATGAAACGCTGTTTAAGAAACCACAGGAATATAAAAGTATACTGGCTGATGAGATCAGTTGTTGGTACAGCCTACATTCACCAAGTTTTCTTGTGGTAATAAAAACGAGCAGAATTAGGTTTAATTTGTTCGATTCTCTTCTTTAAAAGCTCCTCCAGACTTTTTCTGAGACATCGTTCCACCCGTGTTTCTCAGCTTCACATCTTTAGCTTCCTTCAATGGTGAACCGCCAGCGCACGTTGTCACGTGGATTCAATTTTTTAGCAAGCATGCGTCATAGCCCAGTTAGAACTTAAATATATATTAATTTCCCCCTTATAATAATTATTAAAATGTCTTTTTACATTCTTAAAGTTCTTGTGCA
>CM067476.1:38381186-38395919 GCA_034552555.1 Semaprochilodus insignis
TGCACAAGAACTTTAAGAATGTAAAAAGACATTTTAATAATTATTATAAGGGGGAAATTAATATATATTTAAGTTCTAACTGGGCTATGACGCATGCTTGCTAAAAAATTGAATCCACGTGACAACGTGCGCTGGCGGTTCACCATTGAAGGAAGCTAAAGATGTGAAGCTGAGAAACACGGGTGGAACGATGTCTCAGAAAAAGTCTGGAGGAGCTTTTAAAGAAGAGAATCGAACAAATTAAACCTAATTCTGCTCGTTTTTATTACCACAAGAAAACTTGGTGAATGTAGGCTGTACCAACAACTGATCTCATCAGCCAGTATACTTTTATATTCCTGTGGTTTCTTAAACAGCGTTTCATTGGCTGATAGGATTGTCAGTTATCACCCATCTTAAATTTAAATATACATCCCATAAATAATAAATAGGTTGTCAAAGCTACTTTTCTCCTCAGCAGTTTATGGTTTATTTGTCTTGTGTTTTGCCTCAGTTCCTTCTTGCTGTAATGTTTTCCTTTGTTTGCGCAGACACGCTCCCTGGCTCCTTCCACCCCACTTACAGGTCGGAGGTACCTCAAGGAGAAAGAGCTGCTCATCACCCCAGTCTCCTCTGCAACTCAAAGCGTGAGTCGACTGCAGAGCATGGTGTCCGGCCTCCGCAACGCCCCAAGTGACGCTCTTCTGCAGATTTTCAAGTGAGTGTCCATGTCATATTGGACAGCGAAGTATAACCTAAAACCCGCCAGGCTACCTGTACAAGCAACCTGTACATCTTTACTACATATGAAGACATGCTTTGTGTTGAGCTCTTACTGTTTCTAAACATTTCAGCCAAAGGTAGAGCAGTTTCAGATGTTACAGCTCACTCCATAGGTGGGGTTCACTTCAGCGTGCTGAGGGGATCGCTGCAACCTTCACTAGAAAGTATAGTTCAGTGTAGTTCTGTATTGTTTGAACCAGATGAGCTTTCCTACCTATATATATTTAAAACTATGTTCATCAAAATAAATATTCTTAGTGATACGAGGGTTATAAACCGACAGATCTGTTTCTGACCGCACAGTAGGTCAGCCCCAATCAGCAGGGGAAAATGTACTGACTGTAGATATTGTTTACTTTGGGGGTCTTGGTTGTATGAGTGTGTTAAACAACACCACCCCCTCACCCCACCCCCGTGTGTAAGCTGTACTGTACCCTGGCTATCTCTCACTTTGTTTATCTGCTTCTAAACCCTAATACTACAATTGTACTATATTAAATAAGTATATTATTATAATACGAGTAGAAACGAGTGTGTTCTGTGCAACTCACTAATTAGAAACACTTATGATGAGGGAAAAAAAATCTGACTATAAAACAGTATTCAGGATGAATCTGGAGAAACGTTTGCCTGATTGTTGTGGCAGTTACAGTATGAGATGATGACCAAAAGCAACTTCTACTGGAACTACATAAAAGTCTTTATGCTGTGAGGTTGAGACCTGCTCTCCCCTGTTTTTGCTGGCTCTGGCATGGGGAAAAAACAGGAGACGTTCATTAATTTATTGTGTTTGTGTTTGTTTCCTCAGGTCTTGTTCTCGTGACCCCACTGAGACCATTTTGAATCGAGTGAAGACTTTAGGAGAGACTTTTAAACAGGGCTACACCAAACAAACCGATGATCTACCAGGAGCTCATATGGGTTAGATATCTAGTATTTTGAAGGGTTCTGGGAGAGTGTGCAAAGTGCTTTGAAGGCGTAAAACGTTATTGTGTATAAATGCAAATAAGCATGTGTTGGTTTATTCAGTCTTTCTGTCTGTTATACGGTGATGGCAACATTTTTACAGATTTTGCGGAGAACCGCCTGAAGCTAGCTGAGATCCTGTACTATAAGATCCTCGAGAGCGTCATGACCCAGGAGATGAAGAGACTGCAGGGTAAAGACATGACGGTAGGTTTGCTTGACTTTATTGAACTGAGGTCCTCCTCATATTTTGTCAGTGTATAAAATTTTAGCAAAAGGCAGAAATTAATGTGTGTTTCATGTCAAGATCTCTCAGATTGTACCACACTGCCCACCTCTGAAAGGGTTGATTGTGTTATCGTTTTGTAATACTGTTTTAATACTCTGTAATACTAATAATTCAAAGTAATTTGGTGTAAATTGGCTCATTGTAGAGAAACTTACCGAGTCAGAATTGTGCACGGTGTGTGATGGGAACCAGACATCCACCTCTATAAGTGGATCCCTTACTGATGACTGATACTGTTTTACAAAGATTTGCGAAGGTAGTCCTGTATTTTAAAACACATTCATAGCAGAGGGATTCCTGCAGTGCTGGAGGCAAAATAGCCCCCAAAAACCTTTATCATTTTACTTTCCAGATACGTCACAATTTTACCATCAGAGTTACATACAAACACACAGAAGACACGTGTACGTTCACTGGTGGAAAGTAAATAAAGCGTCTATATGTGTGTTGTCTACTTGGTGATCCCGGGTTCCCATCACCTCCACCACCGTAAAGAGTCTGTACAGTATACCATTTCACATCAGTTGAACTATACAGAAATTATGCAGAGCCAGTGTTATATATTTTTTAAGGGATATTTTGCAGTTGACTACACAGTAGAGTGTTTTGTAAATCCTTCCACCTGCACATGATACATGATCTGTATCGTTATATTTTGTTTCTTTGAGTTTTGAAAAAAACAGGTGACTAGCAAGTCAGTATCCCAAAAGTTAGTGCAGAACTGTATCCAATAAAATGTGACCAATTATGTTCTTTTAAGCTTTTGGCCTGTTCTGGCCCCCCCAAATGATAAACATGGTTGATATAAATGCATAAAAACATATAGATAGATAATTTGTCACAGTAACGATAGTGTCCCACCCACCCGTGAACATGCTCATTGTACTACTGCCTACAGGTACTCTGGGCTAAAGTCATAATAAAATGAAATAAAATGAAATAAAATAAATAAAAAAAATAAAAAAAAATCTAGTCATAAGAAGCAGCTGGTCTCAATATAGTAATCTAACTGGCAATGTTAAAAGGATAATTCACCAATTTTATCCATCAAAATCTGTGTTTTTATCCTCAGGAGTTCTTTCCTCAAAAAAAAGAAAGAAATAGAGGATGATTTTTAATATGTCTTGGATTCAGAAGTTGCCTTTTATTTGCTCAATTTTTAATTATTGAAGATAATTAATAAAGAGTCAAAACCGTTTAACTTCCAAGGACAGGAAGTTTCAACCAAACTAACTGTGATGGCTACTGATCCAAACAGAAAGCTTTTAGTGGGAATAATCGTGTGTGATTCCTTTTCAGGGAGCCTACGTTTTTGGACTGTGTCCAAAACAAGGGCAAGGGCAGCGAAGCATACATTTATTGATTTCTCTGTTCTGTTCTCATCAGGGCCTGTTGGAGCAGGAAGTGTTCCACTGCTCTCTTTTGGCCTGCTGTCTGGAGGTGGTGCTGTTTGCTTACAGTTCCCAGCGAACCTTCCCTTGGATTGTAGAAACCTTCCAGCTCAGGCCCTTTTACTTCTACAAGGTCAGATGCCCTGTGGGCTCAGTGTTATAGCGGTTTTATTTGGAGAGAAAATGTATTTATTTATTGGATTTTATTTATTTTATTATTTGTGAGTCAAAGAAAGACATACTAACATAAGAGAGCAGACATGAATTGCAGTGTTACTTTACACAGCACGTTTGGTCTTGTTTCAATAAAATGAACCTTGAAATGTGTGTGCGCAGGTGATAGAAGTGTTTATCCGCTCTGAGGAGGGTCTCTCCAGGGACATGGTCAAACACCTAAACACTATAGAGGAGCAGGTGCTGGAGAGCAGAGCCTGGACTAATGACTCAGTACTGTGGGAGGCTTTACAGCATGCTAACAAAGTCCCCACTGTAGAGGAGGTAGGTGTATATTTACACTCACATCCATATTAGAGGGTTGTCTAGACTAATTATACGCTAGGTTAAGTGAACTCTGAATGAGTTTGATATTGAAATACATCAGTGGGGTGGGAAAAAAACCTCATATGAACAGGGACTCTCAGTCACGAAACCCAGAGCGTTACCATCGAGGAAGTTTTTCACAAGTTTAAATCAATTTCACTGCAAATCAAAAATGGTGCTACAACAAAAACTGATTTACCTACATCTGTTGGCAAATAGTAACAGTAACGGTTTGTAGTTCTGGGACTGTATCACTCTGAAATGCTCATAGTTTTCACAGAGCAGGTGCTCTTAATTAGCATATACAGCATGATAAATGATTGTTTCCTGTTGGATTGATTAAAAATCGGATGGCCGTCAGAGGCAAGATTCCAAAATGCACAGAATCTTTTCAGCTTGACTAAAATACACCGATTCTTCTGCAGTGCTTATCCACTGTTTAGCAGTACTGATGTCCACATGTCCCCTTCTCCCCTCCCGATAGTAGGTAATGACCAAAATGACTAAAAAAATGAGTCTTGCGAACCCTAACAGATGCAAAGGCACAGTTCTGAAATAAATGAAGTGCTAGTTCCCTTTCCAGATAGATGTGAATTCCCACATTGACTACATCACTGAAGTCATATCATGCTTTTTCAGTCTCCAACAAGTTTCCACTTATTGTGTGTGTGTGTGTGTGTGTGTGTGTGTGTGTGCTCGTGTGTGTTGTAGGTGAATTTCCCCAGTAGTTTTGATACAGGCACTAACAGCAATAGTGGTGGACCCACTCATCTCCCTCTGGTGGCTCTGTCTCCCATCATCCACCCCCGCCTCCGAGAGGTCCGTACCGGCCTTGGGTCCAGCGCTCGCAAAGGTACCACAACGAGCACCATACCGGACAAAAGGCTTTAAAGTGTTTCATGTTGTAAAAGTCTGCGTGAGATGGAGAGAGTAAAGCAAGTTTGCTTATTATGTCCATGGCAGTGTTGTATTTAAGACCACTAGAGTCAAGACTGAGATCTGGTGGTAGTCGAGTCTGAGTCAAGACAGATACTTGTAGTGGCAAGATTAGGACAAGACTGAGACCAGATTAATTTACCTGTATTTATTCTCTGTGGGTAATATTTCTATTCCAGATATTCTATCTAGTCGAGTCTTTCGGTCTTCCAGTGAATTAAGAAGCACCAACACAGTTTCTGTCCAATTAAATATTAGTTGTCCAGCAGTGCTGTTCTTTCACTATGGTTATTAGCTCAGACCTTCTTGTTTATTACTTTAATAAGACATGCACATTCTTTTTGAGATGATCCAGAGTTGCATTACATGATGTTGACTTTCATTTTAGCCCAGGTTCTCAGTTGGACCGGGTCTGTGCTGGTTGGCTCTTATCTGAGTTTGTGTTATTCACAGTCTGTGCTTGGTAGGGGCACAGACTCCCCATTCTTCCAAAGGTTATTCCCTCAGTTGCTGTTTTGATGATGATGGTGGTGGACAATGCAGGCTATCACACTATGTGTTCAACTAAGAGCTGATGCCCCGGAAGACCATAGCATATGCTTTCCATAATTTCTTTACTTCTCAAACCATTCGGTGACCGTTCATGCCATGTGGATCAGTGGGCACTGTCATCCTGGAACTGACCACTCACATAGAAATGTTTCATTGCGTCATTTTCCCAGTGTCCCTCTTAATATTCCATTTGAAGGCTAACTAAGATTTGGGTTAAGTTTGGCTGTACAACCTCTACAGAGGATCTCAGATTGGTCATTTAAAAAGTGTCTGTTGACCTGGAGACCGGCCAACAACAGAATGTGGCGCCTCATGCACCGGAAAATGTTTTTTATTCTATGCCCTGTTTGACAGAAATGTTGTGTGACTGGTAACTCAGTTAGTACAGAGTTATCTAGTAAGGCCAAAAATGATGCTATTTCTTTCGGTGTTCATCATATATTAAGAAATATTTACCGTAAGTGTTTCATTTGAATGTTTCTGTCTTCCTCTGTCAGATGTCCCTCCATCTCCCATCTCTCTTCACGACCGCTACAGTTCCCCAAAGGCTGGCAGTGCCAAGAGACGCTTGTTTGGTGATGACCCACAACCTCAGTCTCCAGTGAAAAGAATCTCAGTGACCCCTATAAAAATCATACCCAGCTCATCTGCAGAAAGCAACCAAAATGCCACTACGACAACTGTCCTCTCCATGTCCACAACCAACGGCCAGCAGCTCAGTATTCCCTTACCAGGCAAGTTATTTTGTTTTATGTTCGATGCTGCTTCTGCAGGTTATGTTGGGCCGACAATTCTGATTACGCTGTGTGCCTGTCGATCGATAAAGATGTTTAGACTTTCAGTCTTGTTCATATCCACTATGTTCATAATACTTACAGACTGTTCACTCACACTACAGTAACAGTCTGCAAACTGTAGAATTAACCCCAGGCTGTTATTATATTCCCCAGTGGGAATCAGCATGTCTGTTATTATACCACTGTGCCCAATGGAAAAGGAGTTTAGAGGCACTCAAAGCGAGATTCATTGTGGCCTGAATCAAACACATATGAATTATCTTACCTCACGTTGGTTACGTTATATGACCATGAAAACATATAAGATGTCAAAACAGGTTTTCAAAGGGCTTTTTGAGCTGATGTTGACTGTTAGTTGTAAATTCTCAATCTGTTGACAGCGTGTTCACCTATTTGTCTGGACATATTTTACACGCATGTGTTGCATATGGATGTTTTTCAGTGTTGCCCAGCAGGTCATTCCTAGGCAGTGTTTTAAATTAAGTTGATCCACAGATCTCCAATTTGTCCTGAGACATGTGAGTTTGAGTCAGTGATCGACATTTAGATGTGCTGCTGGTAAAAATACACTATATCCCCTTCCCATAAATTTACTTCACTTCCTTTTGTGTTTGAACCAAGTGAAGCACCACATTCTCTACCCAAGCAGGGATAAGGATTAAATGAATCGTCAATGCAATGTCCAAACTCTAGTGTCCAGTGGTAGGTTTCCTCCGGCTTGAAGGAAAGTTCGTTTGGGGGCAGTCGTGGGCTGGAGGTTAGGGAACCAGCCTTTTAACCGGAGGGTCACTGGTTCGATTCCCTGAACCGACAGTAAAGACCTGAAGTGCCCTTGAGCAAGGCACCTAACCCCCAAATGCTGGGCTGCCCACCGCTCCGGGCAAGTGTGCTCACTGCTCCCTAGAGTGTGTGTATGTGGGTGTTTCACTTCACGAATGAGTTAAATGCGGAAGGCAAACTCCTCTGTGTGCAAATCACAAACGGCAAAAAAACGGCCCTTAACTCTCTACTCAGGGAACGATTGGCCTCACCTTATTCAAATTCTAATGATACGTATTCTAATGAAACGTAGTATAGACATAGTTTAGACTTAATTTCATTTCATACAAAGGAAAATCGGAGGCCTTCTTGCTTTGCTGCTTTGCTGTTATGCACCTTCTGTGTGTATGTTGTGACTGATGAACATTCTTGCTTTGTTTCTCTCCACAGTGGTGAAAAATGAAATGGGAGGCTTCACTGTGATTCAAGTCCAGGCCAACGATCTCAACCCACTCACAGCTCAGGTGCTGCTTGCCTCACCCACGCGAGTACCTGCCCCTCCTGCCTGCCCCGATTCGCAAACACAGCCTGCCAGCAGACCTCGCCGCACCGGCTCCCTCGCCCTCTTCTTCCGAAAGGTAAGGTTGAGGAGTGTGTAGGCTGGAAAGTTTAACGTCCTCAAAAAAATCCACATTCAGCTTTTTTTGGTTTTCTGTGGATATTGCCAAGACTGGATAAAGGCGCTTGGTGTGAAAGACAAGCATAGTGAGAGCATAGTTTAGAGATTAGTTCAGACTTAAGTTCAGACCAGAACTTGGTTGGTAGTTACATGTGAGGCCGTCACTCCAGCTCCTGTAGCCCTACCCATTGGCAGAGCTCACTTGGCTGTATGTACCTGTATACAACAGAAAACCATCCCGAATGGGCACTTTGCTGTTCAGTAGAAGATTTTAACCTGTTTGTTTCCAACTGGAAATGAACAGTGAATTAAGAACATTGGCACAAAACTAGAAGGGTTTAAGCACACTGTGGCTGCATTTTAGACTTCATTAGGCCTTCTCTGAAGCTCTAGGAGACACTGCGGTTAAAGGCAGTGCTGCTAAATACACCCTGTTGTGTTTGTTTTTTGGAAGGTTTATCATTTAGCAAGTGTGCGTCTGCGGGACCTGTGCCTGAAGTTGGACATTTCTGCAGAACTGAGAGGTAAAATCTGGACATGCTTTGAACAGTCCTTGGTCCACTGTACAGACCTGATGAAGGACAGACATTTGGATCAGCTACTGCTCTGTGCTGTCTACATAATATCCAAGGCAAGTACCATCAGAGATTTAGGGAATTATGTTTAGTCTCAAATGTGATGCTTACCTGCTTTTGTGTGAACATTTTGAAAGAATTGCATGAGGGTTATTGCAGTCAGATTTTTTCCCCCTCATTCCTATGCTTAATTTTATTTCTCTTAAAATGTACATTTATCATTCTTGCTTTTTCGTTTTATTATATTTTATTAATGATTTATTTTGCTATTACTTTGTTTTTATGTCTTTGTATTTTCTCCCTTTTATGTAAAGCACTTTGAATTGCCCTTGTGTATGAAAGGCGCTATACAAATAAACTTGCCTTGCCTTCTAAATTCCAGACTTCTAGTTTATATAAGTATTTTGGTATTTTGTAGGCTTTTTGATAATCAGTATGTTGTCATTGTAAGCACTGATATTTAAAGGGGTATTTAAATAAATCTCTGTTTGATTCAGTAGTCAGGGTTTAAACTGTCATTCACAATGGTTTAATGTGAAATGGTTGATTGTAGAGACTCAGATTTAGTTACCGTGGTGGTGATGGGAACCAGGGGTCACTTTGGCTACAGCACAAACACAGCTATTATATTTACTATCCACAGACAGAGAACCTACATATGTCTCTTGAGTTTTTAATAATTGATGATGGTATTCTGCGTGGCGGCACCCTACATGCCTGCATATATGCCTTGCCATTCATCAGGCACTGTACTCATCATTTCATTTTCTGAGGCATCTTTCAGATACATTTAATACATCAGAAGGCCATTGCACATTAAATCAATGCCTTTCTTTACATCTCAATTTAATTCTGTGGAAATTTAGAAAGATTGCTGTTTTTTTTTCCCCTCCTATAAAAAAAACAGCTGACTAACGGTGAGGTCCATTAGATGCCATGTCAGCAAGAGACTGCGTTTGGTAGCAGTAGACATGCTCATGTCTTCTTTACTTATCCTAACAGATCTCAAAAGAGGAGCACACGTTCCAGGACATTATGAAATGCTATCGAAGCCAGCCTCAAGCAAGCAGCCATGTAAGTATCGCGTCTTGGCAGAAGCAGGTTGTTAATAGTCTAGTCTGACATTTGTAATGATCGTGGGTTTGACCTGTCCAGGTGTACCGCAGTGTGCTGGTAAGGAGAAGAATAAGAGAACAGCAGGCTGATGAGAACATGGAGGTGGACCCGCCAGCAGATCAGTGTAAGGATGTCAGCCCACCCTCGTGTCTACCTCGTTACTTACCTTTTAATGTTCATCTGAATACTTATTGTACTGTATTGTTAACCAGCCAATGAGAGGGCTGAGCGTGCTGCCAGATCTGAGGCAGACAGCGAATCGGAAGAGGAGAGGGGTGACCTTATTCAGTTCTACAACTCCGTTTATGTTCTGAGGATGAAGAGTTTCGCGCAGAAGTATGCTTTTCCAGGATCTGATCGGGTACGTAAATACCTTTAATCAACATGAAGGTTGTGTCTGTTCTAAAAATGGATTTATTGAAGCTGTGATTAAAGGATTTAAGTTTAATAAATATGATCATCAGACTGTGGTGACTCCTAACGTAGACATGCCACTGAGGCGCTGCTTTGTACCAGATTTGATAGAACAGATTTCTTGTGACACTGTCAAAAAACAGAGCTCCCAAGCAGCACCTGATTTCCTTTTCCTATTTGCTACCTTGTCTGTTTCATACCTTGCAGTGTGCAAATTGTGCATGACAAAGTACAGGCTAAAGCAGGTAGAGTAGCCTGAACCCTTTCTCAAATAAAAGTGATGTTACTTGCTGCAGTTGAGGGGAAAAAGACAGCAGGTTTGATTGCACCTGAAAACACATCCTACACGAAATGCAGAATAAAGCAAAACAGAAGCATAAAGGTCGACACCGTCCGTACGCAGGCATGTAAAAATAAACGTTGTCATCTTTTAAACTGATCTAAAATGAAATGCCTTTGGCATACCATATTTTCTTCAAGGAACATTAGACAGCAGGTTTGATAGCACCTGAAAACACAACATCCCGCTTGGTAAGAAGAGTACAGCAAAACGGGAGCAGAAGGGCCGACACTGTCTGTACATCCAGTTTAAGAAATGATCAAAATTTTCAGATTTCATGGAGCGAGAGCTGGCATGCCATCTTTTCAACTTTCAAAAAAACAAAAAAACAAATAAACATTATTTGCCTTATATGACCATCCGGTCTGTGCTGATAGGGGTGCTGGAATTCGTTGTGCATACCGTATTCTGGAAACTTTTTAGTGAGCTTATTTTATGTGACCTGTTTTTATGTATTTGTTTTTTTATTTGTCAGTTTGGCCAAGATTATTATTATGATGATGATGTCAAGATGGGGTGTGTGTGTGTATGTGTATGTGTATGTGTATGTGTGTGTGTGTGTGTGTGTGTGTGTGTGTGTGTGTTTTTTTAAATATATATTTCTGTCCATCTGTCACTAATCACTAACTTTTCACTTGCTCTCTCACAGATGGACGCTCCGCCGTTATCTCCGTTTCCCTCAGTGCGGGCTCAGCCACTCTCCCCACGGCGAATCTCTCAGAGACACTCCATCTATCTCTCTCCGCATAAGAACGGCTCCTGCCTCACCCCCAACTCGGCCTACACGTACAAGTTCAGTGGGAGCCCCTCTAAGGTAAGCAGGTTTGAATTCCTCCACAGTCTAATACTGGGGGGCTTTTACCTTTTTTGCCCATGCTTGGGTCATTCAGAGTTGGCTTGGTGTGAAGTAAGTGATTGTAGAGATTCAGATGGTCTTTACAGTGGTGGGAACCAGGGGTCATTTCTACAGCACATATCTAGTCATTTTGTTTCCTTTTGAAAAATGCACTCTGATGCCGCATAATGTCCTGCATGTGTCTCATGCATTTCAAAAAAGAGAGAGAGAGGGAGACTGAAAGGGAGAGAGACAGCGAGAGTGATAGAGAGTGAAACAGTAGAAGAGACAGTAAAGGGAAGAGATGGATAGAGAGAGACAGTAAATGAGAGACAGAGAGAGAGTGAAAGGGAGAAAGTGCGGAAGAGAGAGAGACAGAGAGCGAGAGATACAGAGCGAGAGAGTGAGAGACAGGCAGACGGAGCGAGAGATATGGAGTGAGAGTAAAAGGGAGAGATGGAGAGAGTGTGAAAAAAGAGAGAGAGACAGTAAATGAGAGAGACAGAGAGAGAGAATAAACGAGAGAGGCCGTAGAAGAGAGAGAGGGAGATGGTGAAAGGGAGAGAGTAAAAGAGAGAAAACGAGAGGGAGTGAGAGTGACAGAGAGAATGAGAAACAGTAGAAGAGACAGAAAGAGAGAGACAGTAAAAGGGAGAGATGGAGAGAGTGTAAAAGAGAGAGACAGTAAATGACACAGACAAAGAGAAAGAGTGACTGAGTAAACGAGACAAAGAGACAGTGAAGGAGAGATAGTGTAAATGAATAAAAAAGAGGGAGAGAGACAGTAGAAGGAAGAGATGGAGAGGGAGAGAGAGGGAGTGTAAAACAGAGAGACAGTAAATGAGAGAGACAGTGACAGTAAATGAGACAGAGAGACAGTGTTAAAGAATAAAAAGGAGAGAGAGAGACAGACAGACAGACAGACAGTAAATGGGAGAGTGTGAGAGAGAGAGTGTGAGAGAGAGAGTGTGAGAGAGAGAGATACAGCAGCATATACATAAACGTTTCATGTGCGGGAGCTTTCAGAGGTGCGCGTCTGGTTCGAACGGTTCCGACTCGTATGTTTCTCTAGAACTGATTCTCTAGAATTTCACACTGAGCTGCTCTGAAGGCTGGTCATGTGACTGTAGAAGGAAGCGAATGTCAGATGATTCCTCTTTTCATGTTTGTAAGAAGTGAATTCTTCCTGTATTAATGGAGGTTTTAGTTCCACCTCTGTCCATGTCCTCCGATCCTCGCCTTTCTCCGTACGAGTAAAGCTGATGTGGTGATGTGTCTTTGCAGGAGCTAAGTGACATCAACCGAATGATCCGTCAAGGTGGTGTAAGCAAGAAGCGGGCTTTCACCATGGATGGAGATGAGACGGAGTCTCCCACCAAGCGCCTGAACCAGGAGAGCGAGGATGTTCTTCTTAAACGTCTACAGGACGTGGTCAGCGAGAGGGCCAACCACTGACCAACAATGGACAGGAGACAATTGCTCGTTCTCTCGGCAGAGCGGGAGACAATACTGCAGGTCACAATCAGCAAAGTTTGAATGATCATGGACCACATACCAAGCAGCAGGTCTTCTCTGAGCAATCAGAGCTGATCAGCCATGTCCACTTGCCGGAGCCACTCCAAGATCATGTCTGTGGATCATGGGCGACAGTTCGTTACAGAAACCCGCATGGCCTGTTTTAAGGAGCTTCCGAAATCAGGACAGAACTCAGGTTTTATATTCCTCTTTTTATTTCAATCCTTCGAAGTGGATCGAAACTGGTTCGATCCATATTCCTGATAACCAAAGACCACCTTCACACGCACCATGTCCAAAATTTGTCGACCGCAGCCTTTTTTTTGTTTTTCCCCTGAAGCAAAGAGTATTAGCAGGGACCCTGTTCCTTCTTTGCTGCAGTAACGGCCTCTGCTTTTCTGGGAAGACTTTACATTAGATGTTGAACTTTGCTGTGAGGATTTGATTGCATTCTGCATGCACAACAGCATTAATAAGGTCTGGTACTGATGTCAGATGATCAGTTCTAGCACACACGCGCCGTCCCAGCACATCCCAAAGACAAAGATTCAGACAGCCCAGCTACTCTATGCTCACTCATTGCTGTCATAGGCTGCTGTAACACCCACAGAAAAGCAGAGATCAAAAGAGGAGTGCAAAACGAGACCTTTAGACTAAACGTGGGCGGTTGACCCGCAGACTGGAAACAAAGTGAGTGTGCAATTTCTAAATCAGCCCAACACCTCATGAAGGTGGAGCTCAGAGTATGTGGCACCACCATGCTTGTCCACACTGCCTGTCATAGAAGAAACCTGTCGCTCCTATTGAGAGTCCCCCGTGTGGGGAACACGTTACTACTCCTAGTAAGGGAAAAACCAGTTCTATTAAACATCATAATTCAGCTTTAGAAGATGCCACTGAGCAGCTGCAGCCAGCTTGCTTTTATACTCGTCTTATTGATTGTAAAGAGCAAAGAGTAGAGGAATTTGGAGGCAGAGTTTAGAGGGAGCTTTCCTTTATTTGGAGCCAATTTTCCCACAATTTCCCAAAACAGTTGTTTTACACAAATGTGTAAAACATGTTAAACACGTCGTACATGTTCTCCCCTGACGTGTATTCTTGTTCGAACATGCCCAGTGCCATGTGTTTCGAATAGTATTGAAAAGATGAATCATTTTAAAATAAGATTGCAGTTTTCACGTCACAAATAGCAGTTTTAATTACAGCCGACAAGTTTAAAGTAGGGAATGTTTTTTGAATAATAATAATAATAATAATAATAATAATAATAATAATAATAATACAGCGCTTGTAAAGCAACTCAACACGTGTATGATGCATACATGACATCAAAAACCCAAATAAGACACCTGGCATACCATGCCAGATGAAAACAGGCCATTCTGGTCTTCCTGGACGTCAGTTTATAGAAAGTAATTGCAATTTAAATCCCATTATAATAATAATAAATAATTCCCTACAGTGGAACTGCATTCTCAGTTTTGGGGAGTGGTCTTTTGCTGGTGTCCCCCCTGTCCACGTGACGAGCGATGTCGTTCTATAAGCATTATATCACTGTGATGATCAGATTTTCATGGTCTAGTGATACATGAAGGAGATTGTGAGGCAAAATAGTTCCTAAAGATTACCGATTTTCCATCAACATTCCATATAACCCCACCACCGTTTCCCCCGGGGTTCCGCCCACCGCCACCACTGTACAGAAATCTGGAGTCTGTAAGTTTCTCCACGATGTCCCCGTCAGTTTTCCCTGTTTAGGAGGGCTGGATTCCCTCATTAGAGGAGCTGTCTGGATGCGCATGGGGCTTTTCTGCTGTCTGCAGTGCTTTGGCCTTTAAACCCGCCAAACTCAACTGATTGAAAGGCGTCAGGACCTTATTAAGGTGTGGTCAGTTTATGAATCTGCTCTGAGACTTTTTCAGGCTCATGTCTGTCACTGCCACTGAAACAGTGTATATACCGAGTCTTCTCTCCTCCAGCCAGCCTGCCTGTGGTGTGTTCAGAGCCTGTCCTCTGCTGCAGGTGTGTGCAGCTGTATGAACGTGTGTAGTATCTACACTACAGATTTTTAGCCCCGCCCCCTTTTAATGGTGTTTCTCCACTCAGCTGGAGAATGTCATGCACATTCTGATGCACGCCGTCAGCCTGCGCTGTTCTTCGTCAGCCTGCGCTGTTCTTCGTCACCTCCTAATTTCTCTGCGAGTGTTTAATTTATCTCATTTTCCCCTCATGCTCTAATGTATTTTGTATTTCCTGTCCACAGCAGT
>CM067476.1:38396419-38419992 GCA_034552555.1 Semaprochilodus insignis
TTTCCCCTCATGCTCTAATGTATTTTGTATTTCCTGTCCACAGCAGTGGATCACTTTTAGCATTTTGGATTCCACGTTGTCCGTTATTGGATCATTCTCAGCAATATTTTTATTCTTATTGTCTTGAACCTAAATTTTAGGTTGACACTCAAAATGGTGACATGGTTCCAAGGACGAAAAAGAGAAACGTCATTTTTGAAAGTGCAAAACTGCGGAGTGTGGAGTTTTGCTGTTGCGTACTTGGACATTCTTGTGTATAGAAATATACATCGATTTGATCAGAATTTATGGAGTTTTTAACTGTACGTTTTGTGGAAACTTGATCCGTGTACTCGGCAGACATCTTTCCTCCAGTGCCTTTCAGTGTACATAGAAATAAAATATTTCCTACTAATCATTTGCATTTATTTATTTATTTATTTATAAATAATTCTTTTAATATTACTTTTTTTCTGCCCTGATTGCGCACTAGGACTTTTTAGGTTTGAAAACATCAGTATTTTATTATTATTGTTTTATATTGTATTATTTTGTAGACTTGTTTGACTTTCACCACCTCTCAACATTCACACTCAACTTGGACCTTGTTGTGGCTGAAGGTCTGACTAGTCTTTCAATAGTCTGCACACCGAGCTAGAGACTGCACCACGGTCCACTGTGAGCTTTCCTTAGTCATTCTGCTGCCACCTTGTGGCCAAAGACAGTCTTACCTCAGATCTAAAAAAAAAATCCGAGAGCATCTTCTAACGATCACTCACCTGCGAGTGTCTCTGCACTGAATTCAGTCCAAACTGGCTTCGTATAAACCATCTTTGCCGAAGAGCTGATGGCCAGAGAAGTGAGGGGAAATTCTCACACTGAAGTAATATTTTTATTATTAATTCTTGAGATTCTTGAGGAAGCTGACGGTGACTCGGTGCTCGAGGTCTGTGTATTTTATGCTCACCAAATTTATTTTTAATTTTTTTTATTTTCATTTGATGAAGCTGCAGGCTTTTGGTATAAAATGGTAGATATGATCTGCTTTTTTTTTTTTTTTTTGAAACATTTCCCCACTACGTGTCACATGGTGAGGCCTCACTTCTGAAGCTCTCCTGAAGTGCATGTTTAATTCAGTATGATCAATTTCTAAACACAACCTGTAGAACGAGACACATTCCTTCTTTATGAATAAACCGGTTAAGAAGTTATGAGTGTTACATGCTACACAACTAAGAAATATAATTGCTGCCATATGACAACAGGATGCAGCAGTGCTGCTGCAGTTTGCAAAGCATTAACTGGGAGTAAATTAATATTCTGCATGTTCTTCCAAAACGTCTTACATGCAACGTTTTTTGCTGTTTGATTAATAAACATGCGTAATTTACTGTGTTCTTAAAGAATTTGCTGTTATTCACATGCTTTTCCTGCCTGCTAGATAAATGTGGCTACAGGCTGCCAATCCATCACTGGGCAGACACACACTCACTCACTCACTCACTCACTCACTCACTCAGTCACTCACTCACTCACTCACTCAGTCACTCACTCACTCACTCACCTTCTAAACTGCTTAATCCTACTGGGTCACGGGGGGTGCTGGAGTGGATCCCAGCGCTTAACAGGCAGAAGTCTGGATACCTCTTTGACAGGCTGCCAGTCGATCACAGTGCAGACACTCACTCATTCATCTTCTACACCGCTTAATCCTACGGGGTCGCGGGGGGCGCTGGGCAGAAGGCAGGAAACGCCCTGGTCGATCGCAGCACAGACACTCACCTTCTAAACCGCTTAATCCTACTGGGTCGCAGGGGTCGCTGGGCAGAAGGCAGGAAACACCCTGGGCAGGCCACCAGACGATCGCAGCGCAGACGCTCACTCGCCTTCTAAACCACTTAATCCTACTGGGTCGCAGGCGGTGCTGGAGCGGATCCCAGCGCTTAAAGAGCGGAAGTCTGGATACCTCTTTGACTGCCAGGCCGCCAGTTGATCACAGCGGAGACACTCACTCATTCATCTTCTACACCGCTTAATCCTACTGGGTCGCAGGCGGTGCTGGAGCGGATCGCAGCGCTTAAAGAGCGGAAGTCTGGATACCTCTTTGACAGGCCGCCAGTCGACTCATTCACTCACTCATCTTCTACACCGCTTAATCCCACTGGGTCATGGGGGTCAAGTCTGGATACACCTTGGACAGGCTGATGATCTCCAGTCTTTGGACTGTGGGAGGAAACCCACACAGACATGGGGAGAAGAGGTAAGGACCCCGAGAGCGACTTGCTGTTTGATCAAGGCAGTGTTAGGAGTCTTGCCCACTGACTCTTATTGGTATGGTGTACGGTGCCTGTCCAGGTATGTGATCGGATCCCAGTCTACAGCATATGGTGCAGGATGACTGCAGGAGAGACGGGCCACTCGTAATAAACCGGAATACGATGCAGTGAAAGTCATCTTTTATTGCACAATATAAGATCACATGGCATGGTTCGAATTATGTGATTGGTCCACATGGGAATATAGGAGCTACTCGGACAACAAAATAAAGAAAAGTAAACACACCCACGTGCATTGCTGCGGAATTTCAGACCAGGATGGGAAGTCGTAAGTCCTGTTTTTTTTGTCCTTTACGTTTTTGTAGTGTTGAAATCCCCATGTACAGTGCTGTTGGTTCAATGGAACTTAGAGCTTACGGTACGTCCACGTACTGAACACTGGCCGTTACTGGATGAGCGGCGTTCTAACGACTGTTCTACTTGCAAGCGGCCGAAGAACTGAACCTCTGATCATGCATAAGGCTTGTGCTCCTCAACCAGACGGAACAAGTCCCAGTCCAGAGGTTCTAAGAGCTTCCATATGTTTGGGGGGGAAATTAAATGCTCCATCTGAGAGGACTGCTAGTGTAGACCTTGTGGAACTGAAGTTTGACTCGAGCCTTCGGTAGCATGGCCACACCTGCATACACAGATGTAGTGGCTACAGCTACTATGTGTACACTGGATAGAAGCTGACGTGCACTGTAGCATGACCTCGTCTTAACTCAGCTTATATGATCCCCATAGAGAAGCACCTAAGGTCACCATGCCCAATGCCAAGCGTGGGCTAGAGGGGTATAAAGCCCCCCAGAATTGTCCTGTGGCGCACTGTATTCTCTGGAGTGATGATGGCGCTCCATCCAGGACTGCTCATCATCAGACCTCACTAATGCTCTTATGAATGCTGAATGCAATCACATCCTCACAGCAATGTTCTAGCGTAAAGCCTTGCCAGAAGAGTAGAGGCTTGGTAGCGCTTCACTGTAGGCATGACGGTTGGTATGGGCCTACACAGACATTTATAAGGGCTTATTTCAGTAGACATCATCTGTCTTAAAGGCTGCTTTTGTCAGCTGAGTGCAAGTACCATTAGCCACACAGTGGTCCAATTTGTGGGTTTGAGTTAGCGTTAGCTAGGTAGGAAACCAATGGCTAACCAGCTTGATACTGTGCTAGTTATGTATTTCAGTGGTGGCTCTGGTGAACTAAATAGCGGTATGAAATAGGTTAAAGTTAAAGTTAGCTAACTTGTTTGATACCTTGCTATTTGGTATGGAACTGATGTACAGCAACTCAGTGAGTGTAATGTGTTATTGTACTGTAAGTAGTGTGTCGGTGTACGGTAACTCAGTAAGTGTAGCGCGTTAGTGTACTGTAAGTGCCGTGTTGGTGTACGGTAACTCGGTAAGTGTAGCGCGTTAGTGTACTGTAAGTGCCGTGTTGGTGTACGGTAACTCGGTAAGTGTAACGCGTTAGTGTGCTGTAAGTAGCGTGTTGGTGTACGGTAACTCGGTAAGTGTAACGCGTTAGTGTGCTGTAAGTAGCGTGTTGGTGTACGGTAACTCGGTAAGTGTAACGCGTTGGTGTACAGTAACTTGGTAAGTGTAATGCGTTAGTGTACTGTAAGTAGCGTGTTGGTGTACAGTAACTCAGTAAATGTAATGTGTTAGTGTACTGTAAGTAGTGTGATGGCTCACTTTGTTTTGAGCTTGTTTTGACCTGTTGGACAGAGCTCGGTTCTAGCTAATGGAACCTGTTCTCCTTCAGTGTTCTGTGCTTATGATCATTTGAATAGATGTCAGTGTCAGACTAATTAATGAGCTTCTATTAAAGACTGGTGGACTGAGAGACACTAGAGTCTCTCCACCTACACTGAGCTGATTAAGAGTCTTGTTCCAGAAATGATAATAGGACATTAGAGCCATAATAAATCATGCTCCTGTTACTCTCCATACTTAAGTACATCTGAAGGTAAATACTTTAGTACTGTTACTCCAGTGGAGGTCTAAAGGGAGGAACTTCTACAGACACTGGAGGAGGAGGATCTCTATTTTAACTCAAGTTCACAGTTTATGTACTTCATCTAGCACTAATATTAATAAAATGGATGTAGACGTGATGGTGAGCCCTGGTTCCCATCACTAACACTGTAAAGAACTGCCGAACCATTTTACACCAAACCCACTCTGAACCCTTCTGTGAATCTGGACATCTTTAGAAATCACTGTCTACTTGACATGACAGTTAACAAATGCAAACCTGTACGACAAATAACACCCATTAAAATAAGCCTTTATAAACGTTGATGTAGGTTTATGTCATGTCCTGAAAGGCTTACGCACCCTTCACGAACGCAGCCCGGAGGCTGTTACTGGGCCAAACTCCCAATTAATACCCTACAACCGGAGTCTACAAATGTTTGGACACGAAACACACTCAGGGCTGCTGTTCTGTCGAGAGGAAAGCAGAGGCTTATTTCAGTCAGTATGACCATAGTGGACTCGGAACCAGCAATATCATATACCACACAGTAGCCAGCTGAATATGGGGGCGTGGCTGGCATTGCCAGCACTTCAGTATCTAGAACACTTGAGCTTCTATGTTGGATAAAAACAAAACGGACACTGCATGACAGGAAAACACCCGAAGTCTATAGACAGCAACTTTTTTATGTACATGTTGAAATACAGAGACAGATAACAACTGGCAAGACAGTGGAGTACAATAAATAGAAAAAAAATAATGAACTGAAATTGATCTGACCTACTGATAAATTATCAAATATCAACAGAGCGAGGGAGAGAGAGAGAGAGGAGTGAAAACAACACCTGGGAAAGCTCGGAGTGCTATAGTGACATGGAAACTGAATAAATACTCATTGACCTTCAGTTGATGCTGCACCAAGCGGGATATTTCAAGTTTTGTAGCGAGTTCTGAAAAGGGATGGAGTGTTTTAGATTCCCAGAATATTTCTTACGCCACATTTGGTGCTTTTCCTTGAACAGTAACCTACAAACAGCCAGCCGTGTAGTGTCAGGAGACCCGTCTCTGGTTGTACACGCACCTCGTACGTGTTGTATACGGGGAACTTAAATGGGAATTCCGCACCATTAAACGGCTAAGATGCAATTCAAGTCACGGTGGTGGTGAACGGAACCAGACGTCTACTTAGAAAAGCTCCTTCACGGAAAAAAGGTATGACGTGAAACGCTTCGGAATACAATTTCGGCCTTAAGATCCAATCATGATGGAGGGATACATGGATTTCCCACTATTTTACCATCATCAACATCCCATATAAACACTCGGGGTGCACTGGTGCTTTTGGGTAGTTGATGCAGTGTGTTGTAGACATGGTGACCTCTGGTTCCCATCACCACCGTAAATGAAGGACTCTTGAATTACATAGACATTTCGAAACATGGGTGGAATTCCCCTTTACGTCTGTAGAGAAGTCCATTTAGGAAACGGCATAAAGACCTAAAATAACAGAGTCACAGCTTCTTATAGTGACACTCTCAGGACCACTCCAGTCATGATTATGATTTAAGTGATGCAAAAACAATAAAACTGGTCATTTTGTGCTTTACCATACTGTGGAGAAATGCAATCTGAAGGTGCTTATGATTAATTTATTATTTATTTAGACTACGACGACAACCCGTTAGCCCTTCCAGTGTTTTGTCCTGCGTTCTTGGTGACACTTTTGGTCAAAAAAATGATTGATTGTGTTAATTTATGCGGTTTAAGATGACCGGTAATATGATGAACATACTTCTTTATAAGTAAACATGCGTACTGGCGGTTATAACTGGCGTCGATCTTGAATAACCACCGTTCAGTGGGCCGACCACCAAACGCTGAGCCGATTCAAACCACAGCAGTGGTGAATTACAGACGGTATAGGCATTTCAGAATGAAGCATTCCAGCCTAACACAGGGTCATTATATCCGATAGCTTATGCAGTCCGATCTCTGAATTCCCAAAGCAATCAGACACACGTTTCTCCGGGTCCATTATTGAAAAACAATCTTATGCTGGTTGTTGTAGCATGGAAGTGCATTATGGCCCCAAAATGATGCAAACACAGTGACACAGTGAGAAGTCAATGAAAAATAAAACAAAAATAAAAATAAACACAGAAAAAAAAAACCCTGTACATTATTTATGATTAGCAAAGAGAGCCTCTCAAACTCGGGCTGACTATCAGCACTGTTCCAAAGGCACCCGAGCACATTATTCCCGGCCATTTATCTGGGCAGTAACTGTCCTTATGTTTATACATATGATTAAAAAAATCATATGCCATTACATAAATATACATAGACTAATAATATTACCTTGAAATCATGTGCGCTAGTTTGAAGACCAAAGTCTAATTTCCCGGATGCCTCCAGACATCAGGTAGGTTAATTCCATCAAGCGGTATCTGACTGATCCCAAAGAAAGTACTGATACAATAAAGCAGCTACTGGAATATGAATAATACTGATCATCTTCAGAGAGAAGGCAGGAAATGGTTAAACACTGGCATACATGAAGACACTGTTGACTGTAGTAATATCTGTATTTATCTGTAATATATGCGTAATATTCTATATCATTCGATTTCTTACTGAACATATCGTCGCTGCCCAATGAAAAACATGTATCTCCATTTTGGTCGATTTTCTCCTTCATGCATCATTTGAACACAGCAGCTGCTGTTTACACGGTGTGAACGTTATATGATGAACGGACCAACAGAAATGGCCCAGAACGTCTTGGAAAGATGTCTGGTTCCATTGACTTCCATTCAAATGAAATGAGCTTTTTGGCCTCTCCTGTAAAGTTGGCATTTTGGAGATGCTTGTTTTTCTTTGGACAGCGACGATATAAACAAACACTTACTGCCCACATACGTAGCCTTGTAATGCTAATATTCTCGGGTGCCTGAACTTCTCGGGTACACAGCACCGTCTGTTACATCCAAGACATCTATAGTGCAGTTTTATTAATCTGGATTTGAAAAAATCCTAAACGACTGTTCGGATTTGTGCGCATGCTATGAAAACTTAACGGATACGGATGACACGGAGCAGTACCAGCGGAAACTGTGGGAAGAAGATGCAACATGCGACATGGTTTGAAATTTCCAACATCCATGTGACGCCACTTTGACTCTAGACTGCCCTCTAGTGGGTGTAGTGATAACAGGTGTTGCAGCATGTTAAACTAACCCCACCCCTGTGTGGAGGCTGTACTTTAGCCTGGCTAGCTCTCACTGTGAGCTGCTAATCTGCTTCTACATGATGCTATATTACACATACCAAGAGGAGATCGTAATAACATAGCTTCTTCAGGGTGAATCTGGAGAAACGTCTGTCTGACTGCTCTGAACGTTCACAAATGATGCTGCTATGGGGACAGTAATGACCAAAAGCACCTTCCACTGGAACCGGATTAACTGAGTACTAGGAATTTTGCATGGCAATGTGAGGAAAGTGTCTTGAAGGTCTCGAATCGCAAAAATCCTGGAGGGCCTAAATACCTGCATGGCAAAAACCAGTGTCTTTTGTAGAGGTCAGCATGTACACAACCAGAGAGGCCATTCAGAAACCAGGACACGAGTGCTTCCCAATCAAAACATTCAAAATCTACATGATCACCTAGTACACTGTCCAACATGAAGATGTAACAACACCCACATTTAAAATGCTAAATAAGGCAAACGGATTTGAACATAATAAACTGAAGTAGATAAAAGAAAGAGAAATAAAAACACTTTATATTTGGTGAAAGTTTGGCAAAGCCAAAAAAAAAACCCCAACCCAACAAAACAAACAAACAAACAACAAATAAATTACAATACAGAGTCACAGGAAGTGACAAGGCAACATAACGTAACAGTAAAAGGACCGTGGTTATAGACCGGAAATATAAAGTACGCGGATCGTAACGTTCTCTACAGGAAGTGACGTGTGCAAGCGTGCGCATGCTTCCACACGAACACACGCACACAAAAAAACGGAGGGGGAAAAAAAACCAAACAATATCATAAAAGGAACGTAAGACGGAATACAGTTAAACGGGTAAACATTCACCAAAAGGACTGTGCAAAATGTTTTCACCTCGGAAAACAAAGAAAAAGGCGGAGAGAAGTCCGGAAATCATCTAACACACCATCGGAAAACTGAAACACATGAGAGGAAAAGAGAGAGACAGAGAGAGAGAGAGAGAGAGAGAGAGAGAGAGAGAGAGAGAGACCCTGTTGTGAGATGTGGGGAGAAAGCATCAACTAAATTAAAGTCTACTAGTGTACAGTCTGCAAGCCTAGGACTGATTTGACGGTTTCTCCCAATGACCAATCAGCAATAGGAAAAACAAAACCAGACAAACGAGTGTGCTTGTAAACAAAAGGAACAGCAATATACAGCTAGACAGATTTACATGTTTGTTTTTAATATATAAAAAAAAAGAAAATCTGGATTCTACTCTACAGCATGTTCAGATGCATCAGAGGAGACGAGAGCGCTTTATAGAAGAAGGCCCTGTGCCATATCGCCCCTGGGTCCGCTGTACTATACATGTGGGACGAACACAGGAACGACGCTTCCCCATCTTACTTCCGCTCCGGGTGTTCATACGGACGAGCCGAGGTGGCCAACACGACAGTGTATGATCATACGTTTACTGTGATCCTGATCATTCACACCACAATCTGCTTTCAGAGAAATGGTTGAGATCTGTTTGACAGTGTCCCCACTGTGGTCCATCAGCCCAGACGCGTCTGGTGTCCACATTTTGCCCTTCATTAGTTTTAAGCCGGACCTACAAAACTCCACCGTGCAGCTGGACGGTGTTCTGCTAATGTTCATACAGGCATGCAGAGGATACGGACCGCGACTGCAATCTGTTACACGTTTCTTCTTAACATTTAAAGAACTGAAAATACAGTCTCATGCAAAAGTTTGGGCACCCTCATCAAATGTATTGTTCTATTGTTGATGATTTTCTATGCCGCATTTTTAGCTGTTTATTTGCCTGATTTAGCAAAGCACAAAACGAAACCAAACAAAATAACAAAATAAAAAACAACAAAACAAAAAAACAACCAAAAAACAAACAAAAAACAAAAAAAACAAAAAAAAAAACAACCAAAAAAACCAACAAAAAAAAATCAAAATAACAACAAAACAAAACAAAACAAAAAGAACACAACAAAACAACAAAAACAAAAAACACAACAAAACAAATATAGCCGGTGCAAAAGTTATACCACAGTTTATGTATTTTTTAGCAAAATACAAAAACAAAAAAAATACAATTTTAAAAGTTATATTTAAGTGTGTTCTCTGTAGAGGACATGGAAATTAATTTTTTTTATTTTTCTTACGGATTCCCAGCTTTATGTTCATTAAGAGAAACGACAGAAATTGTGACCGGCTCTTTAGTCTAAAGTGGCTGCCTGCAGCGTTGAGCTACACGACACAGTGTTCATGTTCTTAGCCCACTGTGCTCGTAAGCCACATCGCAGGTCAACCTTAACGAAGACCTGTCTGTGGTTTCATCAGCCTGACGGAAGTTTAGTCGCTTATTCACAGAAGAGATTTGGGTGACTATTGACTTCTTGTGTTAGCAACAGGAGCCTCATAGATCCAACTGAACTGAAGAAGCAAAACTCGGGACACCAAACATGTCGTGGCTTAACGGAAAACTGTGTAAATGAGATTTCAGTTCCCAACCAATTAGAAGAGCATAATGGACTGATTAGTAACTGATCAACTGGAGCTCAATCATTAATCACAGTCAGCGTTCCCATAGTCTCATCAAGCCATAGAAAACAAGCTGCATCCTCCGTACAGTGTATTGTACTACTGAACTGTTGGTGGTACTGTCGTCATATCGCCCACCCCTAGCAATGAGATGGTTACACGTTCTTCACAGGAACAGCTCCACACCTCTGATAGAATCCTCAAAGCGTCAATGCATTTTCTCCCATACTGTTAAAACCCCACCCAAACCCTTCTAGAATCTGAGCTTGCCTATGGCACTAGCAGTTTGCCCCGTAGCCCACTCATACTGGTCCTCACAGTGTAGACCACCTCTCCGAAAGGGCACCGTTTCAAAGTGACATTGCGGGAATATTACGGGAAAAGACAAACGACACACGATAAATCAATCTCTGGATTGTTCTTTGCTATCTGTCTTCAGAAGAAGCAGTGCTTTTCCTCTACTCTTGCGCTTCCATTGCACTCGTGCTTGTCTCGTATAGCTTTGTACAGACTCGGATGTTTTACAGTTCTACAGTTTCCACTAGAATGAACACATAGCAGCAACTAGGGATGGAGTCCAACGTTACGACAGCAGCAACTCTGCTAACGCACCTGTGGGAAGGTGGGCTGGTTTGTGGTTTTTAATAAGCATCTCTACGGATAACCTAATCGAATCTCTGGCGAGAATTAGGAGCACGTTTTGTCTGTTTACCCTTTACTGCACACGCTCTCAGGATCCAGGAGGAGTTGATATGGAAAAGAATAAAAGGGAAAACAAAAAGATGTAATCGCTTCTAACGCGGAGCTATGCGCGCTCCGCCGTCGCCGCAGGTCCGGACCCGTTCCCGTGTCGCAACACTGAAAACCATGTTTCCCCTTGTGGGATCGAGACCTGCAAGCGTGTGCATGCTATTATGTCAGAGAAGTCCCCTGTTTTGATTAGGCAGCAGATCTATAAACATTAACAAGTGGATAATTAAAGTCCTTTACACAAACTTCGACCAACACGACACACGACGGTACTGTTTGGAGGGGAGCGCGGAGCCTAGGGCGCGTCCTCCGAGCCTTTTTCTTCCGCCGCAGTGGCGCTATGCTCCGTCGCTCCCTCTCCTTCCCTTTCTCTCTCATTGTCAGTGCTCTTGACCTCAGCTGGAGGCTCACAGAAGCCGTGACCTCCAACCTCAGTGGTCTCCATGGCTGGCAGAGCTTCCTCCAGCCTCTTGCTCTCCGCTATCTGTTCACTTCTCAACCCCTTTGTCTCCCCAGCTTCCACCTGCGTGGCCCCGCCACCTCCTTCCGCCCCTCCCTCATCTTTCGCTTTCTTTCTCTTTCGCTTGGGGCTGTTGGTGCTATCTGCTGCCGGCATGGCCGGGAGTGCCATAATGCTGCCGTGCGGCAGAAACATGTGCGGGTACAGCAGTCCGTGAGACATTCCTGGGATCAAGAAGGGGTTGAAGGCCAAATGGCTCCCAGTGCTGGCAATGCTAGCACTGCTGCTAGTCGGCGTGGGGGCGGCGACAGTCGCCGTGCTCCTCTCGTCCTCGCCTTGCGGCCTTCCGTCCGCGCTCTGTCTGTCAGTGCTAGACTCGGGGCTGGTCCTCTCGAGGGAAGCTGCTGCGCTGGAGCTGTCCACTGGGCTTGGGGTTAAGGCCACATGGGCTGAGGACGTGGAGCTCACCGTCGACGTGGCGGACGAGCTGCCGGCTGCGGAAGTGGTGGAGGCTGCCGTGGACGACGGCTGGTTCATCATCCTGCTCATGTGAGCGCTGTACAGGGGCGGCTGCACTGCCGGCATGCTGTGGAGCATCATAGGCAGCATGCCCAAGCTGTTCTTAGCGTCTTCTCCAGGAACAGCAGCAGCGAAACCATGAGGGAAGCCCATGAGACTGGTGATCGGGATGCCGGGGACGTTGCGCAGGTTGGGTAAGCTGACTAGGTCCATGCTACCAATCAGCCCACCGTTCATGAAGAGTGGTCCCATGCCAGCGGGCAGCTCCGGGGCTTTGGGCATCTCGCTGCGGGGTCGTCTGCCTCGCCGACGGGCGCCGGAGTCCCGGTTGACTGGCTCGGTGAGGATGCGGGTGAACTTTCCTTCCGGGAGGAAACCCTGGAACGCAGGTGATAATGCATCTTTAGGAATCTCAAAACAAAAAGTCACTGTACAAACAATGTGAGCTATTTATTATATGTCCAAAAGTTTGTAGACAGCAATGTTTCTTCTGACACTACGGGCATTAACTGTTTGTCCCTCGGTGCAGACTCGGTGCACTGGATTTTGGAACATCACTGTGAGGTGTGTCTGGATCGCAACTAGGCCTGGACAAAATGGTAAGTAACTAGACCTGGGTGTTATTTGCCAGGTTACCTGTGTCAGTGGTTCAAAGGTGATAATCGCTATTTTGGGAGACTGTTTCCCCTTTTATTGCCAAATTAATAAATTAATAAAGCATTAATTGTAGGTATTGGATGGAGCTCCATCACTCCAGAGCACCACTGCTTCACAGTCCAATGTTGAGGGGGCTTTATACTCCTCTAGCCCATTGGACATGGTAACTTTAGGCTCATGTGCAACTGCTCCAGAGCATCCCCATCACCTTGGTCAATGGTTTTTCTATGGAGATTATAGCAGCTATGACGCCAACGGGTGACCTTAAATTTGTGCACTCATTGGAAGGGCCGTCTGGACACTTTTGGACATTAAACATATATTAACGTATGTTACATCCTTTCTAAGTCATGATGCACACTGTTAGTTAAAAGACTTACTGAATGCTTCACTACATCTGCCCAGTCAGGAGCTACGGAATACTCAGAGTTTGCATCCAGCCATCGAGAGAGCTCCTTAATGGCTGGGGCCATAGCGCCGCCCAGCTAGGACCAGTGGAAGTAGAGCATTAAAAGTCAGTATTGTGACATAACGTAACATAATCTGAGCAACATTAACAGTAAGCCGGTGTCTCTTACCCTGCGACCTGTGCTCCTGTGCACTACTGGGACTCTCTCCTCTCCAGTCAGGGAGTTCACGTCCAACTTGGTAGGGTCTTTACAGCGATGCCTCCTCTGTTTTGGACGTTCAATAAAACTGTGCATTATGCCAGCAGTCTGAGACTGACAGAAGGAGATAGATGAGACAGGAACAAGAACAAGAAGCACTTCAACTTGGGCCTTTCAAGTGCATGCTCTTTTATTCCCAGCTGTGTGTAATGGTGATCTTAGGGACACTGCATTCAGAACTGCAACAAGGATCGCTCATCATTCAGCAGTTCAGCCAGTAAGCAACACAATTATGGTGTTCTGCCTCTCTACTCCAGCTGAACTGAAACAGTCACTGTTAGGGATGCACAAATACGCTGATGCATAATTATGTCGGGTTCCAGTTTTCTAAAGGGTACATAATTCCAAAGAATTCCAAACACCTCTCTATCTGGTGAGCACCAGATACTATCACTGTGTACCATCAGCTTCTAAAAGGAGGTGGTGTGTTATTCATAAGGTGAAAATCTGGTGTGTATATGACTGTGTCTGTTGTGCAGCAGCTTTTATGTGGTGAGCACCAGATGCTATACCAGATATGATATTTTGTTTTTTTATAATATCTGGTGCTCGTCACAAAGTATAGCATCTTGTGCACACCAAAATATTACGTTTATATAAAACATACTTTCTCTGTGTGCTTGAAACCTAATGAAACTAAACCGCACCCGAGTTTCATAATGTAAAAAGTCCTGCAACACATGTGAAGTCTCAACTCCATGAAACAAATTTTATGAAACAGCCAATCATACCATCAAAAACCCATCATGTGACCTTGTCAATCAATGGATTTTATGAAGGACTGAATCAATGGACAAGAAATTATAAACAGTAGATGGTTTGTTGGGCAGTTGAAGAGTAGAAGACACTGATATGTGCACTCTGTGATGAACTAAGGGTTTAAGTACAAGGACTGAGACATCAGGTAGGCTATAACCGTAACTATTTAAACTTTCATTAATATACAAAGACAATAAACACAGGATGATAACGAATAAAATACCAGCTGCTTATTTTGCCTAATGAAATAGTAATTGCGCACAACTGTGTGTTTTAGTAATGCTCCACTACAGAAAACACAGATTTCATATTTTAAGTGTGCGCACAGAATACAATTCCATGCGTGGTATTAGGTGAAGGGTAATAAATGTGATTTATTCATGTTGCATTCATGGGACTTTACTGTAAGCGGCGTATAGTGATCAAGTGGCACTGAAATTAGTAAACCCACTGGTGCTGTTTGACTGACCGGTTGGAAAGCAGGAAGCTCCATGCTGTAGCTGGGGTTCTGTCTGAGCCACTCTGTCAGAGTTTTACTGGCTGCCTCTCTGTCCACGCTTGTGGTCAGCGGCTCTGTGGGAGGAGCCGAAGGGGCAGCTGTGGTGCGTTCTGGCTGAGAAGAAGTGGAGGAAACGATGGCATGGTTGATCCCCTCTGTTCGCCCCTGCAAATGACATAAACACACCGAGACTCTGACTGATCACTCCTTTTACGCAGCCCCTGAGTTCCGAGTAGCAGGTAGCTCTCGAGTTTTGATATATGAGTGACAAATCAAGACAGTCAAGTCTCACTTTAAGTCGAGTACAGAGTCCTGATCTTGTAGCCAACATATTTTTCAACACTGAACACTAAAAATTGTGGTGGTAATATATATATATATATATATATGAAAGCATGCTTTACTTTCGGTGTACGTCAATGTAACAGGGGTTTTTTTTTTCGTTTTTTGGGTCATTTTTTTAGTCCATTCATCATGAAATTTACCTACAATGACAAACGACAAAAATATTTTCCAACAGCATCGATATACACCCACCGGCCACCTCATTAGGTACAGCACTGCTGTGTCTGATCCACTCACACCAGCAGAACACACACTAACACACAACCACCACGTCAGTGTCACTGCAGTGCTGAGAATGATCCACCACCCACACAATACCTGCTCTGTGGTGGTCCTGTGGGGGTCCTGACCATTGAAGAACAGGGTAATAAAGTATACAGAGAAACAGATGGACTACAGTCTGTAACTGCAGAACTACAGAGTGCTCCTATATGGTCAGCGGAGCTGATAACATGGACAGTGAGTGTAGATACATGTACTTAATAAAGTGCCCTAACGTATTTATATATTTATATATATGTTTAATTTCCATTTTTATTAATGCCTAGTTTCATACATGGTTTCAGCACAGCAGCTGCCCTTTGCATTGTGTACAGATTGAATGATAAATGCTATAAAAATGAAACAAAATTGAGAAATTAATGCAGTCTGTTTACGTTGACTTGCATTAAAAGTTGAAAACGTTTTCTTCTTCTGTAAACTCACAACAAGCTTATGTTACCATATTACACTAACATCAAAGTTAGTGTAAAATTAATTACATATTTATCACCCTTCCACTAAGCCTATGGTACATAGATAACCATGAGGGTATATGCAAGAGTAGCACATTAAAATGACGTTCACATGAAAAGAAGTTTCAAAGTACTGCTGGATGTAACAATACATATAAAATCTGCAGTAATAACAGTAATTAAATAAAACACAGTAATAATGAAAAACTACAGTCGAAGATGACGAGCATTAGGAGCAGCAGATTCTTGGGCTCTATTCTGACCCCTAAAAGTTGAGGTCCCTAAATAACGTGTGTGGGTTTATGTACTAAAACAGCCACACACTATTTTCCATGACCATTGTCCAACCTCTCTTTATCCCTCTACAGTCAAACAGGACGTTTTTGCTACTGTGACTTGAAGCCTGGTTTAGGTAAAGGAGATGTGTCCTGATTGGCTGCTCTGTACTGGGCTCTAATTCAAAAAGTAGTCTGTTCTGAAACACCTTATAATTTCAGTCGGAGTGGGAGGGGCTAAACTGCTGTAGGTTAAATAGGCATACATATATAGACAGAACCCCATATATATATATATCGTCGCTGTCCAATGAAAAACATGTATCTCCATTTTTGTTGATTTTTACTTTTATGCATCATTTGAACACAGCAGCTGCTGTTTACACTGTGTGGAAATTCCATGATGAATGGACCAACAGAACTGACCCAAAATTGCTTGGAAAAAGTCTGGTTCCATTGACTTACATTCAAATGAAATTAGGTTTTTGTCCTCTCCTGTAAAGTTACCATTTCAGAGATACTTGTTCAAAGAGATCTCCAAAATCTCCAGAGATCTCCAAAATGGCAACTTTACAGGAGAGGGCAAAAACCTGATTTAACTTTAATGTAAGTCAATGGAACCAGACTTTTTTCCAAGCCATTTTGGGGCATTTCTATGGGTCCATTCATCATAAAATTGTGACACAGTGTAAACGACAGCTGCTGTGTTTAAACAATACATAAAAGTAAAATCAACAAAAACAGAGATAATATGTTTGTTGACAATATATATATATTTATACACACACACACACACACACATAGTCGTGGTGACATCACAGAAACAATTAATTTGCAAAAAAAGGAAAATTATATGGGTAGAATTTAGGTGTATTTTTGAACAGCTAATTATTCAATTATTGTATATTATTTTTACATTGTTTGTATTTTATTGATTTATGCTCCAATGGAGGCTATTATTGCCACTACACAGTAACTGGCGCTACACTTGGTAGCTTTCATTCTGCACTTTGAGTGATGGATGGGCCTTTTTTGCGTCAGTTTCAGACAGAATTTTATAAGATCCGGGTCCGTTTTGGACTCAGCATGGAAAGTCTTGAGTAGTGTCATTAAGCTTAAGCACCAAGTCAGAGTCACTGACATTCAAGTTTACATCTCGGGCTACTTACCTGTTGTTCAGGTAAATGTAGGCCTTGTGCCTTCAGGAATCCCAGGTCAGAGTCTTCCACGTTTCTTCTTCTGCCTCTCCTTCTTCTCATTATGGAGTCGTCACGACGAAGGCTACCATTAACAATCTGCCCTGTGACAGGGTGTATAAGGCCTGCTTGCAGAATTCCAGCCATGTCCAGTCCCATTGAGCCCAGGCCGGGAATCTTATGAGTTGCTGATTGGACGGCGTGGGCGATGTGACCCATGGGGCCAGCCTCCCCACCAACTGCAAGCTCTGCTGGTTTGGACAGGTCCATGGCAGCTTCTTGCCACCCGTTGAGAAGAAGAGTGCTTCCACGGTGAGTTACGCCAACTTGGAGTTTTTCTCCAAGATGGCTCGATTTGGCGAGGACCTCGGCCTCGAACTCGAAGCCTCGCCTGGGACGCTTGAGTTCAGGAAGGAATGCAGGGGTCACCAAGCGCTCCTGTCAGGAAAAAAAGAGTGACGGATTAAAGGGAAGGTTACATTTCAAAGCGTGGAAGGCCACAACAGTGTAGTTTAAAGGGACATAAACTGAATAATCTTCCAAAAGCTATCCAGACAGCCTTCCTAACGAGTGACTTTAATGTGCATCCAGGTGTTCAGTTACTTAACATCATCCAGTGCTGCATGGCTAGATGGGATGTGGTAATAAGAATCCGTGTCTGATGACAACTTGTTAAACTTCAGGGCTGGATTGTGGCCGAAATCTGCCAGGATACGCCCCATCTAAAGCCCGTCCCCAAATTCCTCTAGTCTGTGCTTTTCCGGAGAACAATCAAAACAAGCTAGCGAGTGTAACACGTTCGTTAGGTAACTGTTTGAGTTCCACATTCACAAGGCATTGGATGGGTTTAGAAATTTCATACTCAGCTTGTCGCCAAGTGTAAAGCAGGTTTCAACCAGTTTTTCCATAATTTGGCAATACACAAAAAGAATAGAACCTGAATGGAAATGCATGGAATTCGACAATTTGAACGAACAATGACACACTAACACTACCGTATACTCCACACAAGTGGCTAGCTTGTAAAGTCTAGTGACAATCAGAGGGCACCGGTGACAATCAGAGGGCACATGTGCAGTGACCCTAAAGATAGTCCGATCATGGTGCTGCTTTCAACACACTGCTAAAATGCCGAGTTCAGAGCTTGTTTGAAAAATGGCTCTGCTCATGTTCTCCCTGTTCTGTCTAGTGTGTTTATGCTCCCTGATGCAAAATGGAACAATGTGGAAGCTGGATTCATATCTGAACTTTCTCTTCCACCTTAGTTGGTGCAGCAGTTACATTCTGGTGCCATAAAGACACCTTCACTTCCGTCCAGGTAGACATTATATGGGTGGCATTAAGAATTCAGTACCATTATGACAAAGTTAAATCTCTTAACATATCGCTAGAAACTAAATTGGGGCTTAAATCACATTTTCTTCTGCTGATACTTTGTAAACGTGAATAACATTTCATCATCGTTTTAACGGAGTCTCTGCTTATGACCACCCCTCCAAAACTTGTCATGACTTTCCTAGATGTTCTCTTTATGTCATTGTTGGGGCAGTCGTGGGCTGGAGGTGGGGGAACCAGCCTTGTGACTGGAGGGTCACCGGTTTGATTCCCTGAACCGACAGTAATGACTTAAGNGGGTCACCGGTTTGATTCCCTGAACCGACAGTAATGACTTAAGGGTCCTTGAGCAAGGCACTTGCTGCTCCCTGGGCGCCGTGGATAGGGCACCTAACTCAACTGCTCCCCGGGCGCCGTGTAAAGTGCACCTAACTCAACTGCTCCCCGGGTGCTGTGGAAAGGGCTGCTGCCCACTACTCCGGGCAAGTGTGCTCACTGCCCCCTAGTGTGTGTGTGTGTTCACTCGTTTATGTGGGTGTTTCACTTCACGGATGGGTTCAATGCGGAAGACAAATTCCTGTGTGTGTAAAACACCAAATGGCAAGAAATGGCTCAAAAATCTCTCTACCCAGAGAACGACCGGCCTCACCTAAACGTCTGGCCCCACAAGACCAAAAGTCACAAAGAGTGGCCTAAAGAGATATAAAGCCTCCCAACAATCAAATCCTCACAGCAATGTTCCAAGGTCTAGTGCGAAGCCTGGCTGGTAGTAGACTGTTACTGCAGCAAGCCCTATTAATACCCTTCAAGAAACATTGCTGTCTAGAAACTTTCCATCACATGGTGTACATACAGCTGTGAGTTGTTACCTTTTGTATCCGGGGGACTGAGTGTGGGATGTTGAAGTTAAGGCTCTGAGGTAGAGGCATACGGGAAGGCAGAAACCCTGCTCTCTGCTGGGCGCTGTTGGCCGTGCAGGTGTTGGCCACTGAGCTGGGAGACTCGTACTGCTGACTGGAGGAAGGCCATTTCCCCTTTAAGACGGCATGGCAAACACTGTCGATGCGGTTGATGATTACTCTGTCCTGTGTAGAGGGAAGGAAGTGAAGCGCTGACACCTTGAACCAACAGTACGTATCATGAGAAGCGATGATGACTATCGAATACAGAACATGCACGATACCTTAGGCCACTCAGAGAACGAGTACAGAGCTTTCTCCTGCAGCAGCTGAGCAATGGTGGGCTCTCTCACATCATGGAGATTGTCTGCCACCTCACATCCTGGTGGAGCAAACCGCGGTGCATCAACAAAACCATCTCCCAGCAGAGCTGAACACATACACAGTTCAACATACGAGCAATCATGAGCTGCATAGGACCTAATATTAGCTATCGTGGTGATCATTTTTGGCTATAATGCGACATGACCAGCTGGGTTACATTCGCAAAATATGTGGATCGTTTTTGCTGAACTGGTTCAGAGTTTGAGCTTAAAGCACATTTGGGACTTTAAACTGATCTTGGACTTTAAACTAAAATCCCTTTGCTTTGAGGGACCTTACGCTTGAAATAATTTCAATTCATTAAAATTAGTTATTAAACGTTTCATTTACTCTCTAGCAAAACCATCAGAACACTACCCAAACTTTACTAAGTCTTTCAGTAGTGGAGGTAACTCAGTAGAATGGTCCATACACGATGCAGGACATGTGGGGACCATCAACCAAAAGCTAAACGACCATCTACAAGTGTACATCCTAAGTGGCAATCATCGGGGTCCAAGCACTTTTTGCTGCTCATGAGTGTGTATACCACAATTATAGTGGTTAATAGCTGTGAAAATATTTGGCCAAGTGTGCTGCTATTTAATTTTATTTTAAAACACAAAAAAATCTAATATAAAACATTAAAAATACATAAAAAAAATAAAGCAGCTAAACCTTACATTGAACTAAAATCCCTTGGCTCCATTTTAATCAATTAAAAACATCTATGCAATTTCAATCCCAAGTAGGACTGAAAAATTAATAGTTTTATACAGAAGTTACAGAAAAAACATCAGTTTTATTAGTTATTAGTTATTTATTAGTTATTTATTAGTATTAGTTAGAAGCATAAATATTATCTCTAACTTTGCGTTAGGATTGAGTTTCGTCTGTTCTGTTCTGTATTTAAACACATTTGATTTGAAACCAACTAATTAAGGTTCAAGTGCTGAAAGTCAGGAATCCAGGGAATGACTTGACCAATGGAGAAAATTCCACAATTCCAAGGTTTTGTCCTTGGAAGAAGCAATATCAGTTGAGTTAAGCTGATATGATTAGTTGAAATGCTTCTGTAGAAATGCTGAACTGTGGCCAGTGTTCCTTTCATGTTGCACTTCTCAGACTCTCTATGTTCGGTTTATTTTGGCTGCTATTTGTTAATGTTAATTGACAAGTATTGCTCTAATGGCAAATGAAAATTAAATATGACATTCATTATGCAGACAGCACTAAAAAGATGGCCATAAAAGAACTATGGCTGTTTTTGCATTGAGCGGGATTTAGAATCTTGACAGTCTACATCTGTACAGTCTACATCTCCCCCAAACATGTTCCACACTTCTCATCCAGAAACTTGTCCAGTCCATGCCAAATCCAATCACAGCTGTTATTGGTGCTCGTGGAGGCATTACACGCAATGAGATACGTTTCAGTCACAGGTGACAGATTTTTTTGTCTGGTAAGCTCATAAACCTCTCTGTACAACAGACGACAATAAACACAAATACAGTACATGAATATCAACAAACTAATTAACTTTCTTTTGAGTAAATATGTTACTTGGGTGGCAACAATGTGTGTACCGCAATAACAATAGAAATCTGATGTATCGTACGGAACTCGATATGAAATGAAAACTTTCCACACCGCCAAAGTTCTATACCTCAGAACACAAAGAAAGAAAAAGACTGGCACCTGGACTCTTGGTTTCCTCTTCCTTTATCTCATCCTTCACTTCCAGAACAGTAGTCTGGTCCAGGTGAGGGGTCAACGTAGTGCTGTCTGGCTCAGGCTTGACCTCTGCCCCTCCTGGACTCAGGAGGAACTCCTGTTTTATGTGAGGGACCACATCAGGATCTGGGAACGCGTGGTTGTCCGGTGCTGGGGTGGAAAGAGTAGGAGACAAAGGAAACGACGAAGGTAAAGGCTCCTCTGCTGAAAGAGTGGTGTCATCTGGAATGTCCTCTGCCATTGGTTCTAGGGGTTCTTTGCCAGGCTCTTCAGAGGACTCTTTCTCCATTTGTTCCTCAGGGGAGTCTTGGGAAGGAGAGCCTTCAAAGGATTCCCCCAGCGCTTCTTTGCAGGGCATATTGTACGGTACGTCTAAGGACACTTTACCTGACTCCATCAGGAGTTTCTCACAAGGCTCTTCCAAGGACACTTCACAAGGATCCTTTAAGTGCTCCTCACTTGAATCCTCAAACGGGACCTTGCACTCTGATTTTAGGGACTCCATTGAAGGTTCCGCAGGAGACAAGTCTTCCTTTGTCAAAGGACTGTCGCTAGTTTGGCAAGGATCCTCTTTCTCAAACTGATATTCCACTTGCTCTGCAGCACCTTCCGGACTGGGGTCACTGTGCGTGTCACTCAGCTTCTCCTCTAGCTCCTCGCTGATCGGCTCCGCTTGGTCCATGCTCACATCAGAAAGTGCAAGAGGTTGTGGGGGAACGTATTCGGGAGGACTCGCAGCCAAGTCCGGTTGTTCCACAGAGCCCTCTCCGATCTCCTTGAACAACATGAAGCTTGGCGCTAGCGGTTCTACTGGGTTGCTCTGCGAGTCCGAACTGGGCATGCTCAAGCAGTCTGTGAGGGGATCATCCCGTTCCTGTCCGTCTTCATTTTGTGAAGGGTCCAGGAATCCTGTTTCCAACGCGGGCGTGCCCAAGATGGGATCGGCCTCGTTGAAGATATCAGATGGTTCAGCATGGTCTGAGCTTTCCCATGGTGTCTGAAGTTCATTCAACTCCACCGAGGGGGCCATTAAACCCGTCTCCTCGGAGGAACCCTGCTCTCCAACCAAAACATCACTGCGAAGCTTTCCAGCGATGGAGTCAGCCATGTCTCCTTGCGCCCCACTTAGTTCTCCTTGTACACCGTAGGAATTCAACATACTCTGGCCAGCGGAAGCTGAATTAAATGGGAATCCATTGAAGGCCTCTTTGCCGGTCTTGCCGTGGAGCGAGTCCGCGGTCAAGCCTTCGTGCTGTAATGACCCGAGCTCCAATGAGTCATCCAGTGGCGGGCAATCCAAGAAGCCTTCCCTGGCGCTCCCAGTTTCTGAGGCTACTGCAGCTTCTGAGGGTCCATGGGCATGCATGTGGTGCTGTGTTTGTGAGGGGTGTAAAGCCGGAGGGTGGTATTCTGGAGGCTGAGGGGAATGGCAGTGTCCCAGACTGGTGTCGTACAAGCAGCAGTGCTGATGCGGAAGGCCCGATACGGAGAATCCATAGTTTTCTTTGTGCACATAATTGCGATGAGCCTCCAGGAACGACAGGTTGGAATCGTTGAGTATGTAGAAGTCAGTGCGGCTGAGGCCATGCTTGGCCACTCCAATGAGAAGATCCCGGTCATGTTTGCCACACTCCCACCAAACAGGCAGGTAAAGGCTAGGACGGCAAAGCTTCAGGCGGTCCCCCAGAAGGGGATGACGCAAGACCTGCTCACGGACCTTTCGCAGGAGCTCAATGCGGTACAACGTTCGGGCAGCTCGTTCTTCTGTAATGGGCTCCACAAATATAGTGGGGTCCACAGGGCCTATACGGGAGAAAGAACGAGAGTTTAAACCATCCGTACTAGCGAACAAACCCGACCATTTAGCAGTTCACCCATCCGTCTCTACCTTCATCCTTCCTGGGTGGCAGTCTGCAGGCCGTGCGACACATGGAGACAAAGCTCCAGAAATATCTCTCCAAACTTTCGTCCGTTTTCCTCTCCAAACGTGCAAAGACACGGAACTGGCTCCAGTCAAAGGCCTTCTTGTCTGGGTCATACACCACCCCGAAGGAGGAAACGGTACGGTAGAAATCAGCTTGCTCACGCCGTGTCCACCTGCAATATGAGCAAGTTATGAATTTGTGGAGGTGGCTGTCAATAAGCGATCCAGCAAGACCTTTCACTTACTTGATCAAACAGTTACTAGGGCTGGCCAGAATAACTGAAATACCTGAGTACTGGTTCGTTACATCGGTACTGGTTTCTCTATTTGGCAACCAGAAGCTTAGTTTTTCCAAGCTAACAAAAAGGTAGTCTAAGCTACAATCACTTTCATCAACAAAGACCATT